>RDPX01000133.1:1878264-1923264 GCA_003991215.1 Morbakka virulenta | reverse complement strand
AGCTGGAGGATAGTGTCGTGCTGTCTCATTCGCCAACGCTCTCCAGCTCTCTTTTAGTCGCGTTTAACTTTGATTACCTAATTACTCTTTATTTAGTCCTACTCAAGTAATAACAGCTAGTGATGTTTCCTTGAATTTTTACGTTTACTAGCTATTTTTTTGAAGTTTTGTTACATTAGTGCACACAAATTACTTAATTGCTAAATAATTAAAAGATCTACATAACCAATATTATAATTGAAAATATGCGTATTAGTTTTTGCTAACACCTTAATAATATCTTAAGTTCATTAGTTACTTTTTGATCTTATGTCATAAGCGTAATTTAATTACCTAATTACTCAGTACCAGTAATTAGTATAGAGTCAATAAACCTGTATTTGGTGTTAATGAAGTAATATCTAGAAATGATGTTTCTTTAAGTTTTTAGCTATTTTTTGAAGTTTTGTTACATGAGTGCACACTAATTACTTAACTGCCAATTAATTAAAAGATCTACATAACCAATGTTATAAATGAATATGTGCACATTAGCATAATTTTCCACTCTGCCAACTTTCATTTTTGCAAAGGTTCAATTTATTTCAAAGGCCTTGCTCAGTACAACTTGTTAAGTTTAAATGAATTAATAGTAAATCAGTAAAAGTCTAAAACAAATAAAGCGTAACATAATACAGAGGTACTGAAAAATAATAATTGATATATTCAAAGGTGATAAAACAAGGTGAGTCACGAAGAAATGTAGTAAAGAGAGCCAAAATAATCTCTTGTCGTGTTCACCCTATTTGGGTAGTTTGCATCTAAACTAACAATCCATAATAAGCAAGTTATAAATTTTAAGAGGAAATTCTTTCGATTAATATTCAANATATTCAAAAATATTATAAATCGCCTTACAGAGAAATTCAAAAAGAAGGCAGGGTTAAAAAATAAATAAAGCCTTCTGACAGGTAATATTTAAATGACCTTAAATCCAGGGAGAAGGGTTAATAAAATCTGAAATCGCCTAATTTGAAAATATTTACATCTTCTAATTGTGTCAGATAATATTGACAGTGACAAGACGTGCAAAGAACCTACACAATTCAACTTTCCCTTAAAATGAATAAATGTAATGCTTTTTCTTTTCATCTCAGAAAGAGATAAGCATTTTCAGTATTTTTACACTTCTAAAAAAATCTTACTGCTTTTTTATTCGTTTGGTATAATTTCCCTGCTGTGTATATAAAGTGGTGTGAATTAGGAACTACTTTTAGCAATAAGTATTGTACCTCATAACAGTCCATTTAAATAAACAGTACCTGTTTTTATCAGGATTAATTGCAGTAGCTTAAATTACATAAATCTCAATATATTCTTATAAAGAAAATAAAACTAGCTTGCCAATAGTAAAGAACATTACTTTAAATGAGGCTATCTTCAATTGTTTCTGTATTTCGCATCAAGCACCGGGTGCCAACTTACATTTTACTTTATATTCATTTTTCCTTTGTAAGTTGAGTATTGGTAACTATAATAATAAAAATAACATACACAGCATTATTTAATTTGTTATAATGCGAAAAGCTCGATAACGATCAAACTATAGTAAATGAAGAAATCGTAAGAAAACACACTTTGCATGATAAAAAAGAATTGAAAATACTTTTTTTTTCTTCGCAAAGAACAAGTTGTATAAACAAATATTGAAAGGTAATTGGATTTTAGCTTTTGTAATGAAAAATTTTAATTAATAATTTTGTAAGAGATTTTAAAGGGTTTCTAGTGGGTTTGAAACGTAAGCCCCAAAATAATTTCTCCTGACTGCCAAATTCCATTTATTTTATTTCCACCAGCAATCTTTAAAAGTAGAGTTAATCCCATAGGTCTATTGCATCCCTCTTTTGAGTCAAATTTGGATCAAGAAATTTCTATAAAACTAAATTATTTGCCCACCAGTTTGTGTAAGTTTATAAATTTTCTGGGATGGATAATTTTTTGGATCAAAAACTTGCTCCCGTAAAAAGTTGTAAACCATTGATCACATTTTAAAGGAGCGCAACCTTTATTAACTGTACCCAACAGGAAATTAAAGAAACAATTTCTAGAACATAATTCTTTAAGGAGAGTATATCTCGCATATCAAAAAGAATGTTCTCGATGCACACAAATTTCACCACTCTTAAATTGGCTTAAAATATGGAAACTGCTTTTTGCTATGACTGAACAAAACAAAGCCTTCTGGAACACAAAAATGAATTCATAAGTTGGTACAAGATTGTGGCAGGTTCTCTTCGTAATACTGAAAAAATACCTTCTAATGTCTACAATAAAACCTTAATAGATCTATAGGAATCGAGTTAATCCCAATTAAGATAAGTTACTGGTCTTTTTAAAGTTACAGAAATGATGTTAAGATAAAATAATATCAAACTCAAACCAAAGAAATGATATGTAGTTAACGTCAGGAACGTGCATAATGCTCTAAAAACCTTATCCAAATAGAGCTTTTCGACTTATTTTCAAAAACCTGTATTTATCTTGCCTTTCTCTTTTTCAAGAAAAATTCGACTTTTCCGAACGCCTTGAACTATATTAAGAACCATATAATGAGCATTCTGCATGAAACAGTATAGCTAATTTCTAAAATAAGAAGGCATATAATTATTTTTTTTAATTCTAACAACACAGTTAATAATTACTATTTTTTATCTTTGGCATAGCTTACGCTTTAGGTGTTGTGAAATATTAATTTTCTGTTCTATCTTTAATCTCTAAAAATTGTTGTCTCGTTCCTACGTTAAAATTTTACAAAAATACTTCATTTAACTGTTAGATTTTGTTTACATATGCAAAACTAATCTTTAATTTATTTTTTTATTTTTTGTTAACCCTGATGTATACCGATAGAAATATTTTAACATTCACTTAAGCCAAGAGACTTAAAAATAAATCCAATGATTTGTTAGGCATTACAAATCTATCACTTAAGCTACTGAATAATAAAGTGAACGTATCTTACATTTTGTAGATCATTTTGAACAAATACCCAACAAAAACGAGAAAAACAATTCAGCTTTTATTTAGTATCTATTCCTTTTATGGTCTAATCATCAGTTTAGCAATTTAATACGTCACGATCAAAAACATTGTCACATTATGCTCATTACCGCAAGTAGAGAGGCATAAAGTATACATATAATTTGATTAACTCTAGAGAAAAATAATTTAAATTAACGACTGGTGGTACAAAACTTCAAGATTGCTATCAAAATAACGTTTATTTTGGTCGATACCTATTTTTCTGGCATTAGAATGGACCAAAGATCCGAGAATAAGAAAGCCGAAAGTAAATATGTTTTTTAATGCAATACTGAAAACAAAGAGACGATAGAGAAAGCCCGGCAATTTTTTTGCTTGGAAAGAAAAGGTGATGAAAGTTGAATATGGATTGGTTTTAATGTTCCTAAATGAAAAGTAGACTTAGCTTGGCCAGTTATTCTGTACTGTTTTATCTCGAAATTTTGACTGCATTCGCGATTTATAAGCAAATGTTGTGCTGTTGCAAAATCAGATTTCAGAATTTTGCTTTTACCCTTGCGATGTCTGTTTGGTTGAACTAAAAAAACATGGATGTTTTCTTTAGAAAAGTCTTTCTTCAAGAACAAAGGATGTCTTGCCTGCCAAAAAGTTAAGTATGGTTGTGTATGAGTTTAAGTGCCGGTCTGATGCCAGGTACGTAGGCCGTACATTCTTAAGGCTGACAGATATAGCTTTCTCAATCTTTCTCGTCCTATCTAAATTTATCATTACCCTTTCTATTTTACGTCCTCTTACAAGTATCTTTCATAATTTCCACCACATCTCTTGAAGGTATTTAACAAAATCATATACTGTTCAAGAAAACTGATGCCTGATGCCTTTTGTTTTCATTGTTTTGACACCAAGGGACATGACGATCGACTGCTTATGTAAGGCGACTGGAGATCAAAGAATACTTATGATAAGTGGAAGTCAAACATTAGATTTTATGCTTTTAGAACCGACTTCAAAAAACATAACTTCAAGTTCATTTGTGTGAAAGCTTGTGAAAATATCAGTTACTTTGTCCTATATTTTTGAGGAATTAAGGAAGAAAAACATGTTTCATTTACTCTCTTATGTTGTTCTCTCTTATTACTGTGTGTTTATGTCTTTCTTCAATATACAATATTCTTGTGGAAACAGATGATTCAGAGAAAAATAGTTTAATTTAAGCTAAGATTTCCACACTTTACATTTTTGCCGGAGAGAAACAAAATAACATGATTGGTGTCAAAAAATGATGAGAAAAATTTTAAAACTGTACCTGTCTTTATCAAAGTATTTCGGAAGGTTTGGACAATATTTGAATAGTATGCTTTGGGGAACTGTACAAATATTTTATATATGCCTACAAAAGTAGCTCTTAATCTAAAGGTTGGTATGTGACAAAAATATGAGTTGAACCATATTTAAAGCAAACAGCGGTGTTGCATTTATCATGTCATGAATGAAAATTGCAGTTGTACTGGTTTCAAAAATAAATTTTAAACATCGTCATAAATAAATTTATTGCAACTAAAATTTAGAAAGTATGAGGTCACACGAAATATAAAATTAAACCTTTCTTGTTGATTTATTGGTTATTACCGAAGCATTTTGTCTTCAAATTATTCATATGCCTTTAATTTTGGTGAATAAACAAGCAAACAAACAGTTGTTTTTTGTCATCTGTCTCGAATGACAATCAATAATATTGCATAGAATAGTTATAAAGCGCTTTAACTGTAAACTCCTTTTGATCTATAATTTATATCTGTATGGAGAAAAACTGAGGAAAAATAAACTTTGCCCTTAATCTTCTTTTCGTTGAAGCCCAAACAAAAGTAATAATTTGCTTAAGCCAATACTTTACTGAGGAAAAAATTCTTAGCTATGGATGATAGGGATTTAATACACCTTTAATTGAAACTCCTTTAGTTTATTAAAAACGTCATTTTAACCTTTCATTCTCGAACAAATACTTGCCAAATAATAAAATTTGGCGTATCTCTAAGATAAAAATGAGATAATAAGTTTATTGATAGTAGTATGCAATTGATTTTTTAGCTACTTTTTGATTATAATAGAAATATAAATAATTTGTTTAGTTAAGTTATTGAATGAATAAGAGTTTTCGATTGGCATATTTTATGCTTACTTCTTAGCAATATGTTGGAGATATGTAAATATATACATATATATATAGTAATATTAGTAAAGTATTCCAATGTTCACTAAGAGTGCTCAATGTTTCCAGAGCGTTTATAAATTGAGTATAGTATACAAAATAACTAGACAAATTTAGCAGTTACTACTAGTTTCATGTTTTCTTAACAATCTTCAAACTGCAACAGGTTGCAGTTTGAAGATTGTTAAGAAAACATGAAACTAGTAGTAACTGCTAAATTTGTCTAGTTATTTTGTATACTATACTGGATTTATATATATATATATATATATATATATATATATATATATATATATATATATATATATNGGAGATATGTAAATATATACATATATATATAGTAATATTAGTAAAGTATTCCAATGTTCACTAAGAGTGCTCAATGTTTCCAGAGCGTTTATAAATTGAGTATAGTATACAAAATAACTAGACAAATTTAGCAGTTACTACTAGTTTCATGTTTTCTTAACAATCTTCAAACTGCAACAGGTTGCAGTTTGAAGATTGTTAAGAAAACATGAAACTAGTAGTAACTGCTAAATTTGTCTAGTTATTTTGTATACTATACTGGATTTATATATATATATATATATATATATATATATATATATATATATATATATATATTCATACGCATTTCGTAGAATGACAGTTTGAGCTAGTGGATCGTGGATCGGCTATCATGGCTCACAGCTTACTGAACAAGTTAAGGTACTATCAAAATAGCAAATAATGCTTTAAACTGACTAAAATCATTGTTAAGTACCTTACATGTAAATGAGATAACATTTTGACAGTGGCATAGCTTTTGATAAAGTATAAAAGAAAGTATCACACCAGAATTTTCTACCTTTTTTCTAAAATCTCTATATTTACACCAGTACTATCAGAAGGTAAAGGGTTTATTACCTTCTAAAATACAAAATACTCATAATCACAAATAATTATGTCATAGGGATGCAGATAAAGACGTCCTTCAAATACAGTTCAAGGTAGCTTGAACAATACCATGTGGTCTTTCATTAGAATGTCACTTCAGGTAAGGTATTTGATAAAAAAATTCATTACAGTTACACCACGAATAATTCATTATTCTGATTCATTCTGATTTTTCTCTACATCCATTTCCATAGGATCCATGTCCCTCATATCCAACTTTGCTTTGATCTCTCCCTCTTTCCATTTGGTAGAAGCTTCATCGTTATCTTTCTTGTGATGCATTATTGTATCTCCATTAATGAAACCTTACTAATTGTTAATGATCTCCTTGAAAAAATACTATTTTTTGTCATTGATAACTGCAATAATTCCTTCTTATGATCTGAATTTAGTACCAACACTTCTCACCAACACATACTTTTTCCTTTATAATGACAAATGCACTGAACCCGAAGGGAGTAGTAGCACTGAAGGTCCTAAATTTCTGTTATTGATGAAATATTCATACAAGCATTTCAAGCAACAATATTATTAAAAGTTGACCAAGGGCCATCTGGCTGGGAGAGATACGTTAAAGACGTCTTTGAAAACAAAAAAAAACGATCACCTACAAATATACTTTGATGGCATCAACAGTCTACATTCAAACATCATATTAGCCATAAAGAGAGAAAAAGAAAGACAATGTGCAAATAAGGAATGAAACATTTCCACTAACAACAACAAGAAACCACCTCACCTTTACCAGTATCTCAATAGTGCTCCACATCATGTCGCAGCTTGGAACAGAGTTATCGCCTCTCTGTTTGGAAGAGCAAGAAATATTATTTTGAACCCCAAAGATCTTAGAAAATATAAAAGACACTTTCAGTAGGTTCTCTTTTCCAGTTTATATCATGCTAGGAATGCCTGAGGAAGAAATGGTATCAAACATTTCTACTCTAGGTCAAAAGTGTCAGTGAACACTTAAGAAGAACTCTTAGGAAACACAATGTCCGGTGTTCCTTATTCACAATATCGACCTCAAGAAAGATACTGTAAAAACAAAGGACCCAGCCCTACTTGAATAAAGGAGCAATACAGAGTTCATTGTAAGGACTGTCCTCCCTGCAATATTGATGAATCAAAGTGTCTCTTGGGTCAAGGGGAAAAAGAGCTTATGAGAGTTCCTCAGAAAGCTGACAGTAAGAGTCAAGAAATAGCTGAACGCTGCTTGATACAAGATCAACCCTTCTACTGGGAAAATAAAAAAAGCTGTAAATAAAAATAACAATACTACTACAACAAAAAGAAAAAATTTGCTACAGCACAGGAACCATATCAACAGTATATCTTACACTCTTCCAGAAATATGATTTTCAGTCCAAGATAAGAAACAGGACAAAGACAAGTAAGGTAATGCCCCACTTTAAAAAAAAATTCGATTCCTATTTCCTTGTAGGTCCGTGGTGTGTATAAAAGAGCTGTGTCAAGTTATTTCTTTTGGCTAAGCCTATTAATTGGAGAAGTATCTTTCGAAACCTGTATTTCTCTCATCTATCGTTTCTTCTGAGCCGTAAAGGCAATAATATTCATTACTTTTTAACCAATATATTTTTTAGTTGCCATGGTCCTACCTTTTTTTCCAAGTACTGTGTTCTTTTCCAACAGAAGTTTTAGATTGTTCCATTTGGCTTTGCACAGTTTATTTTAGAGTGGATCAGTACTGTTTTGTCCCTATAATAAATTAAGTAAATTACACAAGTTGATGTGTTGACAATGGACATAAAACAACAGGAATTTATTGCCTGTTATCAATTCTTCGATTTGTTCACATGAAATTACAGGAAACAACAATTTAACCAAAACACATTTTCTCAAGAAACCATCTGGAAAAGATCATGTTGGACAAAAATGTAGCAGTGGCCGAATGGTTAAGTTAACACAGCACCATCCGTAGTTAGAATTCCAGCCACGTCCCTGGAAGTATTGCACCCAGTTTGTTTGTTCATTATGAATGGCATAGTATTGAGTTCATACATGTTTTGGGAGGTAGAATTGGGAGAAGATTTCAATAAATTAAAAAGATTAAAAAGTAGATAGAAAAAGGTCAATAACAAAAGTATCCCTTTGCACTAAAGTGGCTTAAAGCCTTGTTTTGAGTGGAGAAGAGAAAAAAGAGAAAGGAAATAAAAACAAAAAAACTCCATTTTGCTTTACTTCTTATCACAATGATAAAAAATCCAGTCAGTTATTTCGAAAATTAATTTTTATGGCATTTATTTTTGTTCAGGAAAGATAATGCACAAAAATTGAAATTGAATTGTGTTTAAGAGGAACCTCAATAATAACTTCATTTTTTTAGATTGAATGCAACTTTTTACTAGGTAATGGCTTACATGTTCTTTCTGAATAAAAATAAGGACACCGGTGAGTTAAAAAACGTATAGATTAAAACTGTTTTCTGGAACATATATATATGCTATGTTGCTTCCAAGGTTCTTTGGATTTGCTGTGGATGTCATGATATTCTACCAGTGTATTCTCTTTCGATTTTAATACGGAGTCATTACCTACTCCAATGTATAAAGTGGCATCCCTGGGCATCATATTAATGTCAAAAACGTTCCACTAAATACAGGACAGTAACAAATATAAGTGTTAAATATTCTTTACGATCGTTATTTACAAAATTTTAAAAATTGATTTGAAGTTTTTTAAAAACTGGTAGCCGATTTCAAATGTGAATAAGATAAAGGATTTCTATATGATTCATTTTCTGGGTTTAAATCCAATAAGAGCAAGTCTCAAATTGATCTTTGGATTCGTTTAAACCCTAAAAACACATTTCATTAAATCTGGAAATCATGGCTGGTTGTACTGTAATTTTTGTCTGTCCAAACCTCGTTTCTGTATTCCAGTTAGTTCAATGCTTTTAAAACTCTTAACTCTGTTTTTCGTAAATTGTCATCGAAACCTAGAAAGAACTTTTGAAACTTTTAAATGCATCTTTTCTTCACTTTGCTTTGATTTGGAGACTGAAAATAACAAGAAATTAAAACAAAGATTAGAAATTACATGTATGATCTTTTTACACCATTAAGATTAGAAGTAAAATGCACCCAGTCAACTAGTGAGGGCTGTCATATTATAATGTGAAGTCTAAAGTCGGAACTAAAAACAAAACTAATGTTATCTGCAGTGTTAATAGACAAAAGGCCTTTAGAATGGACGAAATACATTGAAGTCGCATGAAAATACCATTTATCCAACCCCTCAAAGAAGACAGCCTTCACGTTGGAGAGGGGTGAAGTAGACAAATACAGTTCGGACGAATGTCTTCGTAAACAAGGCACCACAGTCGATGTGAGTCTTTGACTCCTAGTGTGGCACCCAAGAGTTTTCTAACGGAAATATATTCCTGGGTATCTCCAGCATACGATACAACGTATTTCAAAAGTTCTCTGCTTTTGCAAACTGGCGATGCAGAAAGACATCCTGGACCTACGGCTGACCATGCCACGTCACCTCCTTCCTACCGAGACCAAAGGAACGAAAGGAAGACCAGACGTAAAGTCGTCAATGGCGTTCGAGTTTGGATTCCCGACCCAATGGCAGTGAAGTGTGCGATCTGCAAAAAAAACGATTAATAAAGGTCCGAATCTACGAGCTTCCTTCGAATGTGTAGCAAGTGGCTGTACGATCAGATGCCACACCAAGTGCGCTGGTTTCACCGAAGGACAGATGCGGCAGATGAGGAAAAGTGGATTATCAAGTGGCATTGTTCCGAGCAGGGGACGACTATTGTTTGGGTAAACAAACCAGCAACCGGCATTCCGCAAGAGGAGCATATTGACCGAACGTTTGCTATCGTAACCCCATGTCACTCGTATGGAAAAGGGATGAAGACCGGAGGAGAAACAGCCGCCTTCATCTGTGACGCCGAAGGATACTTGGCCGTCTGCAATCGAATTGCGTCGTGCAGTGGCATGCCAGTTACCAAGTTAGAAACAATTCGATCGAGGCAACGTTGGCGATGCTCCCACCACCCCGATGAAGGATTGATAGATCATTCAGTTGTTACGACCACGCCACCACAAGTGATCAACAGGTTGGTCGGCAAGATTTCATGTACGAAATGCAAGCGCAGCCTCTAATCAAACGTCCGCCCTGTGAGTTGTCAGTTGTTTCAAAAGCCATTCCACAAGAAGTGCAGTACTGCAAATCCTGGTTCCTGGAAATGCCTCTCATGCATAGAATGATCGATCCAGCACATACGTGACCAGCTACCAGTGCTGGTCACGTTACCAGCCATCCACTATCTTGCAACCGTTACCCCCATAAAAGAAAGGAAGTTTGTCAATAATGCAATGGAATGCTGATGGCATCCATACCATGATGTTCGAGTTGTGCGAGTTTCTGCGCGAGAATCGCATCGATGTCATTGGAATACAAGAATCAAAACTGAGACCGACCAATCAAGATCCGCGACTTGATGGCTGTGCGACCACACGGTGCGACCGTCCAAATAGGAAAGCTGGTGGTCTGCTCCTATTTATCAAGAATGATGTCGTCTTTGAGAAGAAATCATCTGTATTTCGGAAAGGACTCGAAGCGCAGTCTGTTCGGATAAGACTTAAAAGAAAGATTTGATCAACCTATCATACGTCTACTTCCCAAACACCGACGTGCTACAGGCAGAGTTGGATTATAATGCAACCCCTGTTTCCACCCAACCGATTATTGTGGACGACTTGAATGGACACTCACAACTATGGGTATATGCCAACCACCCGATGCAAGAGGGTCAGATCTTGCGAACTGGGTCATTGATACCGATCTTTGTGTCCTGAATGATGGCTCACCAACTCGGCACAGTCGCATTACTGACCATGGCGGCTCATTCGATCTTTCATTAGTGGGATCTCACTGGTCAACAAAAACTTCCTTGCGCCTGCTGGACCCAATTGCAGATTCTGACCATCTTTTGATCCTGATCTCTGTGGTGGTGACAACCCGTCTGCAGCCATGCGCTCCAACAATAGCTAGATGAAAAAGAAACGGAGTGGACTGGGAAACTTTTAGTGAGGCAGTAAATGAACGTCTTTTGGCATCTCCACCTGGCGACACGCTTTAAGACCAAGTATCGAACTTCATCTCGATCTTACATGAACCTGCAACAGCCCACGTCGGAAAGACAAAGCTCGGACGCAAGACCAAGTCTTGGGTGACGCATCAGGTTAGGGAAGTGATCAGGAAGCGAAAACAAAATCGGAAAAACATCCGTGTCTAGCGCACTGAATGGATTGAATCCTGCCAAGAAGCAATTGAGATAATCAAGGAGGCAAAAGCGGAAAGTTGGTGTACCTTCATTGAAGAAGCAATAGATTCATCTGACGACTCCCGCATCTGGAAAATCGCCCACTCACTGAATAGAACACCTGATACAAACTTGCCAAATGAAGCTGTGCTCCACCGGAACCGGTACATCACATACCCAAAACGCAAGGCAGACGTGTTTGTAAAGTGCTATGTTACTGTCAGTCGCCAACCTCACCTAACACCAGAAAAGCGGGAAGTCCCTAGACAGTTGAGGAAGACCTTGGAAGCATTAGAGATCCGTCCTAGCAGCTGTACTTCTATTGAGATGGATGAGCTGAAGTCAGCAATTTCCCGACAAAAATCGAAGAGAGCAGCTGGTCCAGACAACATCCCGCCGACGTTCCTAAAGGCCTTGGGACCACGGGCATTAGACGAACTTCTATTCATATTTAACTGTTCTTTCAAGAATGCTGAACGTTCCCAGAATCTGGCAAGTGGCCACCATCATACAACTGTTAAAAGCTGGGAGACCTGCCAGTGATGTAACATCGTACCGGCCAGTGAGCCTTACATCATGTGTGGTTAAACGTCTAGAACGTATCATCGCAGACAGGCTGTACTTCTTGGCTGAAATGAACGGCTGGTTTAGTTCGATTCAGGGGGGTTTCCGTAAAGGCTGCAGCTGTGAAGCTCAGATCTTGCTCATTGTTCACCATGTTGATTAATTTCTGCACTTTTGCTTCTGCACGTCGTCTGCAAACATCGCGTTGACCGTATCTGTAAGGAGACGGATTGCTACGTTGTTGATGTAGAAGATTAACAGGAGGGGTGCTAGAACCGATCCTTGCGGCAGACCTTGTTGTAATCGGCCTAAATTACTATTGACTCTGAAGACGAACCAGGGCTCGTCGATCTTGCAGGAAGGCTCGCGGCCACCGAACGTAATGCGGAGGAACTCCTGATTCCAGAAGATTAAGGAGAAGATTTTGCTTCCATACAGTCTCATAGGCTTTATTGAAGTCCAACAAGGCCAATACTGACGGGTGCAGTGGCTTGGACTGGAAACCATACTCAATGCTCTGGTAGCGTGGAGCAAAGAGTGGAAGTTGCACCTAAATCCAACTAAAAGCGAGTTCTGTCTCTTCTCAACCTGGACAAATGATGCTGCTTGAAAACCGACGCTGAAGGTGGACGGCCAGGTGATCTCAAACAACGTGACACCAAAACCACTTGGGGTAACTGTAGAACATTGACTTACCAGACGCATGTCCAAAACGTCACTCCAGCAGCAACCAACAGAATTAGCTGTCTTCGAGCCGTTGCTCATTCAGATTGGGGATGAGATTGACCACATTTATTAACGCTGTTTCACGCCTTTATTTGGAGCAGACTAAGCTATGAGGGCGAGTGTGAAAAATTAAAGAGAAATTAAAACGTGCCTAGAACAGAGCACTTCGGGTGGTAACAGAACAACTTTAATCCACACTACTGGAAGCCATAAATCGGATGTCCCAAGTTTCAAGACATTGAGTGATCGTACCATCTTAAAATCATTCGAGCAAGCCAAGAGTTGCCCTCTAGACCATCCACGTAGAATGATGCTTGAAGGGGAATTTAGCAATAGGCTGTCAAAATGTAATAATTGGAGATTGGCTACATCAGAGCTGTCGTCGAAGATCCCTGCTACGAACACCGGAAAGCACTCGACTTGTTCCCTCTCGCACCCTGTTTTGATAACAATTTGTTTCAGTAAGGTCGTCAATAGAGGGGATTCGAGGAAAGTCCGACGCGGCCGAGAAACTTCAAAAATGCTCAATAAAAACGACCCTTGCCATTCATGCAAACTATGTAGTCTATACGGATGGATCAGCAGCAGAAGGTACACGAGGCGATGGGGCGGCTGCTGTGGTGACCTGTGGTAATCCTGAAAGCCCCACTGACATCAAAACCATCCAGTGTCGGGGACGGATGCTGACCAGCTCATTTGAGGAGAAAATTCAGGCAATGGAACTCGCTATTGACTGGGTAAAGACAAATTTGAACGAGTCTACTGTTCTGATACGCACTGACAGCTAACCACTGTGCAAATCTATCCTGGAGTATGCTGAGTCAGTGTTGATAGTACGGTCGTTGCTTGCCACGGTTCGATACCAAGTCACCATACAATGGATTCCTGGCCACTTCGGTATTTCAGAAAATGAAATCGCCGATGCTGCTGCCAAGACAGCGGCTTCTTTGGAGTCACCTAAGCAGATATCGCTGAAAATCATCATCAACACCATAAGAGAGATAATCACGGACCCACTCACAATTTATCCGCGTATCCTAGCAACTTATCATGGCAGATCAAAAAAGGTTGACGAAGAACTGGAAACACGATCAAATCGCATCCTCCTAGCACGATTTTGATCAGGTCACCACCCAGTATTCGCTAGTTACCGACATCATTTATCCCCTAACACGACCAATCCAGCTTGCCCAAAATGCGGAGAAGAGCAAGAAGACATTGGACACTGGCTTGTTAAATGCCACTCTGGGAAGATAAGCTAACTGGCTTCCAGCCCTCAGAATTTGGTCGCGTTCGCGAGATCCACTTTGGATCTTGACACGGGCTCACAGAGCCACCCATAATAACAGCAACAACAACACCATTTATCCAACACATGTATCTGTTTCGTCCAGTAGAACCAATCTACTCCGACTTTACAATCCCTGACTTTGGAAACTTTATAATTTATCTTAAAGACATAAAATTCTATATACATTTCAAGACATAATGATACATCGCATATAGTAGACTGAATCGTTAAGAAATTATCTTAAAACCACTCTTGACGTATGGTAGTCATTGACATTTTTATATTTGGGGGCTATAAGTCAAATATTGTTTTATCTAAAATGTTAATTAATCTATAAAAAAAATTCTGACTCGTAAAGATAGGACAAAAAACCTATATAGAGAGAAATAAAACATATTACTTAACTCTAACTGTAGAGAAACCATAGCTTAATGGTTAGTGCAGTTGCACTGTGGACAAGAGGTTCCGGGTTCACTTCCCGAGCGGGCGAAAAGAGTTTGGGACTTTCAAAAAAAAGCCATTGGGTAGCGTCAGTTAATTTTCCATGATTCTATGGCATAAACTTAGCTAGACTTTTACATCAAAATTGAAACTTACTGTATTGTTATTGTATTCCTTACTAAAATTAGAGCTGAATAAAGAAGTGAATCGTCATCATCATCATCATCATCGTCATGTCTCAACACGACATCAAATATGATTCTGTTAGTAAATTGCTACAGGCATGGTATCGTCGGTGGGTTTGGAGAGGTTAGGTGGTGTGTACATAGCTGGAGTATCAGGACAGGAGATTAAGTGTGATATTCGTCGGTAACGGCTATCTTTCACCGTTTCATCAAGCTCTTGCAGCGGCCAACTCCAACCTTCAGCCTGTTTAGTGAGCACCATACCAATCATTTCTTTCCCTTGCCTTCAGCCATGCATTCTGAGGAAAAAATAGTCCTTTTCTTCCATTCATCCTTCTGAGAAAACTGTGGCCATTCACTCTATTAGTAGTAGACATGTCTGTAGAATGGATGAAGCTCTTTTGTGATGTTACTCCCAGAGGTGAGTAAAAGGCAATCTTGATTGATCAGCTAAAACTAGATCGTCACTCTCAAAGTCTTTTTCTGAATCAATTGTTTTGAATGCCCAGAAAGATTTCTAAATCATAGCGCTTGGATCTACTTACCACTAAGAGTTCATGCTTGAAATATTCTATAAAGAGTTTGAATTTTTCTTCTTTCTTTCAAATAATCTTAATTGTATACAATATAGACTTATTGTACTAGAGGAGGGATTTGAAGCGTCGATTAAATCACAAACTCAGATGATTGTTTTCCTTTGCGAAAAGAAAAGCAAATATATCAATATATTTCCTTGGAAACATGACAAAAAATTACAGAAGCAATTTTTTCTGAAAAATTACTTATTCACACAGAGAAAATTTGTGAAAAAGCATTTATGAATTTAGTCCTGTCCATTACTCTCAGGAAGCAACGTTCAAATTTTGGATAATGTCGAATGTAAGATATATTTCAGTGACTATTGAAAAGTAAGCAACACTTTATGTTTGTAGTATGTCTCTTTTCAAGTACTTTTCAAGACCTACTATTAGAAATGTTTGTAGGCCAGCTGACTTAGTTGAACCAAACTATCCAGCAGCTTTTAGCCTCTTAGTATTTGTAGATAAAATAGGGAATATTGCTACCCAGACAGAAAGATGCTTGTGAAAAACAAGAGTTGTATTTCCAACTACGCTATTTTTCAAAAAAAATGTCGGGTTGTTACTCATTTTGTTGCGAAATGTTTGAAACTAAATAAGAGTTCTGTTGAAGTTGGGTCTCGAAGTGCAAGGTTTCTGTGACTAAACACTCAACTAAAAATGATATTGTAATTAATGCTAAAGGTGAAAGATCCGTCCTTCTATTTGATAAGCTTATGGATAAATTGCAAGCTGTAATCCAATGAGAATTGCCAACACACCAATAAATATGTACACTGTGTGTGGCGTTTTAGCTGGCTTGGTTAGCTCAGCTGTTGAAATGTATGGACAACATCTGGATTTCCAAGAAACCATGGCATGAATAGGTCACTTTATCAATGTGTGAACTGCTCATGGTGACCTGCAACTATGTTCAGGCATATAATAAATCGCTTAATATGAGGAAAGATAATAACACTGTAATTGCATGCCATTTCTCTTTTAACTTCCTGTCCGTTAGATCTTGTGTCTCTCGGTTCTGCGCAGGTCATCAACCTGAAAGAGGATGCCATCAGGATTGATCTTCTGCCAGGGCTTGAACATTTAGGACTTGTAGCCCTCATTCTTCCAAATCTTTGTTTAAATTTGCTTGCCAAGTTCTGATCTCCATGCAGATTTTTCTCTTGCCTTTTTTAGGCCAACGAGATGATAGTGGATGTTATAACATGCCTTCCTAATTTTAGTCTTCTTTGTTCCACAGTTCTACTTAGTTCTTCTCGTCTAATTCGTTTTAGGATTCCCCTATTTGTTATCCTGCCTTTTCTTGTGATATCATGAATCACCCTTAGACGTCTTTTATTAAAGATGTTGAACTTGCACTAAAGCTTTTCTGTGGTTTTTAATTTTCATTGCATACAATATGGTTGGGAAGACGATAGCCATATTAACAGAATTTTTGTTTTAAAATTAATTTGTTTTTGAACTTCCAAACATCTGACAATAAATTAAAAGTTGCACTATCTGGTCTGATGTTCAATCTCTGTAAGTTTCATCATATTGTGTAACATAACTTCCGAAGGATCCAAACATGTCCATAATTTAAGGGGGATTCCCGTTTACTCTTAGAGGTAGTGCCCTGATATTGTAGGTACTCAAGTTTGTCCTTTCCTTCGTTGATGATGAAAATAAACTTTTGTATTTTCAATAAACATTCTGTTTGTCATATTCAGTCAAATACAATTGTCACTTGCCAACAAAGATATGTCGTCTGCAAAGTCAAGATCAGTGGGGCTTGTGTTATTCTTTCAAGGTATGACTCTATTGTTGCCCGCCACAGTCTTTCCATTATTAAGTCAATACCAAGAATGAAGAAAAGCTGGCAAAGAATACACTTTTCTCTTTTAACTACAACTCACAGCGATATTGAATAGAATCATAAGCTTTCCCTGTCAAAATATGGGGCAGCAAGCAAGATAACTGTCAAAACATAGTCCAAAACACATAACTGTCCCTGGAGGAAATGAAAACAATTTTTGAAATTTTGAGAGGATTCAGTCTTATTTAATAGCAATTTAATTTTGTTGATCTTCATTACACAAACGTCTTACTTTTGTGAATAAGTGTTAACCTGCTCAAAACTTTATTAAAAGTCTCCCCCCTTACAAAGAAATTTTATGCTAATGAAGTTTTTCTTATGACATTTTCAGAACAGAAAGAATTGAACTAAATTAAATGCAAACACAATTTGAAAATATTAACAATGCTGTAGTACTCTATACAGTTTTCTATTTATAGCTTAGTATCATTTTGTTTTTCTCCATCTGGCTTTGATTCTGACTCCATGTTTTCAGGTATCGATGAAAAGCCTGTCAGAACAGAACCATTAGAACTGATTTGACAATTTCCACGACTTTCTGTTTCTTTTTTGTCTTTCTTGGTTTGCTTCCTGCAGCAACAAAATATACCTTTTATAGCTTTGCGAAAGTCGGCATTCCGGTATGAATAAACAATTGGATTGACAATTCCGTTTACAGATGTAAGACAGACACTGCAAGCCCCTGCCATCTGAACTATGCAACTTGTTGACCCTAACCATGGAGAAATTAAAAACAATTAACAACTATTAATTTATCTAAATAAATTGGTATGAATGAGGGGCCATAAAAAGATAAGAACTAAGAGGGATAAATATTTAACTATTTTATACATTATGGTTTAATATAGTGCTATTAAGACAAAGTGATGTATTTTTCTTATTTTCATTTAGATACGTAGCAGTTGCTAATTAATTGTTGTGACCTACTTTCCTCCACATATTTTTCTTTACTTTTGCAAATAATCTCAAAATTAACAAGAG
This sequence comes from Morbakka virulenta, assembly GCA_003991215.1. NCBI lineage: Eukaryota > Metazoa > Cnidaria > Cubozoa > Carybdeida > Carukiidae > Morbakka > Morbakka virulenta. Next base: position 1,905,175 of record RDPX01000133.1, on the reverse strand, counting down.
AATGTACCAGAAGCTTTGTTTGCTCTTTTCTGTATCATTTAAAATCAGACTAAAATTTTTCTTTCAGACGTGCTATGACCCTTTGTTTTTACATACAGACAATTATATTAGTCCAAAAGTAAGCAGGTTGCTAATTTTAGCATTTTATTTTTTCAATAGGGCTTTCTCTTTAAAAAATGTCCTTTTTCATCAGCTACAGTGGACAAAAAATTGTTAAGCTCATTTCATACTATGATGCCATTAAAATAATGACATCATACCGGTGCCCCAGGAAATTAGAACTCGTGGAAATAAGACAAAAATTTTAACTCCCTGGCGAAAAAAGACTTTAAAGTTTTAATTCCCTTGTGCATTAGGACACGTCTATCTTATATCTTTACAGAATTTATATTTTTCTAAAAATTTCGGACTAGTAGTTCTAAGTTTAGCACCTAAAAGAGATTAATAGCAGGTGAGATATTTTCTGAAAAGGTTTATTGCTTTTAAGGCGTTCAGTTTCGTTAACTAAAACGCAAGAAAAGCATAGCATTATAAAAATTTGAAATGACAAGCCATAAAGAATGGTTGAAGCATGGAACAAAGAAGCTTATAGCAATCAAATGAAAAGGTACACAGAACTTTATTCTTTATCTTCAAAACTTTAATGCAAAACATGATAAACTCAAAACAATAAATAAATGTCATGGTGCCTTTTTAGTTTTTTCATTTATTAGAAGTTCAGTTAAAATATTATCAAAATAATCAGCAAATGTCAAAACACAAAAAACCTGATAGTAAAAAAGTTATTTAGTTTTATTTAAGCTTTCCTGGTGACTCTTTGAAAAAGGTATCAAAGCTGCATTTCCTAAGCAATAAATAAGACAATAGCCAATTTATGCACATCAAATACTCTGTTTTTAAGTGTTTTGCCATCAAGAATTTCGGTAGCAAATGCCATTGTAAAAAGACCACAATTATGGTCATCTGTTCATTGGTTATTTTTGTACACGCAAGAAAATTACCATAATGTTTCTAGTATCTATTTCTAGCTTTGATAGATGCTCGTTTTTTAATCCAAAAACATTGTCCTAATTACTGAATTTGACTGTTTTAAATAGTGTCTTTAAGGTTTGTGATAGAGTCATCGGCAATTTGATCAAGCTCATTTTCTGTTAGATTTAAACATTTATTAGTACCATCCGAATTTGGAATAAAAGGTTTTAATTGCGCCTTTCTATACTTATTTTTCAGTTTCTACTATCTTTTTTTATTTTACTACATCCCTTTTCTGGATATGTAAAACAGCGTACCACTTAAAACACAATTTCCCATTTTCTCTACCATTATGTTGATTGTCTCTTAACAGAATCTTGCCTGCGATGCAAATATTTTTTATGCTGAGGAGTGGTTACGGTTTTCATATTCACATTGCTGCTATTTTGGGCCTTTTTATTTTTTTCACATGCCTGTCTATATACTTCTTCTTAAATTATATCAGAAGAGGGTAACAGCGTAAAATATGTCTTCATAAAAAGGCTTGTTAGGATCAGGATTCTCTCTAGTGATAACTTTCATTTTTTATTTATAGACAGCACTGCTTCTTCATTGTATAGTAAATTAAAAACGGAATAATTTGTATAGGAAGGTTTACTAACACGGTAAGAAAAAGCAGTTTCTCAATTATAAATGGCCAATGTTATGGGTTGCCTTCTAATACCTTTAAAATTGAATATTTGATAGTTCTGTTCTGTCTTTTGACTAAGCTATTTGATTGTTGGTGATTGCCACTTGAAACGTGTTGCTCGATACCTGTAAGACGGTGAACCTCATGAGACATCTTGTTTAATCTACATTGCAATAAAATCATGTCTGCACATCATTTGTACAAAAACTGGGAAATAGTTGATGGGTTTTGCCTCTGACCATTAACTGAAATAGATCATACAGACGATAAGGTAGCGATATTCATATTCATATATACATAACTCTTGAAGTCACCGGTATGAAAATCACTTTACTATTAGTTTTAAGATTTTAATTTCCTTGTTTCTGGCAAATTCACAAGATTTAATGTAAGTTTTAACATCTTTGCGTAGTGAATTCCAAAATAAGCGATCAGAAATTTCTGAATTTGTTGAATTGTTACCTTTTTGAGAAGCCATATCATTAGAATGTGTGCTTTGATCAAGTCCTCCATGGACGTCTTTGCTTATTCCGAATTGTCGTTACGTCATTACTACAACACTTTTTCACTTGTAAAGAAGTTGTTAATTTTCTATTCAAATATTTTTTTCGAGCACGTTTTTCAAAATTCGGTCTTGTTTTCCATTCTTTTACCGTTTCGGCATATTCATGTAATCTTGAGAAAATCTCAATCTCCTAAAATTCAAAATAATTTTTCTTTCTTGAAAATTCCGTTTTAATTTTTCAACAATCACAAAAGAACCTTGCAACAATGAGTATTTACAAAACCCCAGTTGATTTTCAAGGGTCAAAACGAATACTGAATGACAGTGGTTTCGTTCTTTTGATTCAAAGTATCTGTTCCTCACTAACTTAAATTTTTCCTTTTCCTCATTATTTAGAATTTCTTATTCACTCACAGGCCATTTTGAGCTTACAAAAGAACATATTTTATAAATGATTCGTTAAAAGATATTCAAATGTATTCAGTTTAATTCTTGTGCCTGTAGCATATCAGCCAGTAAACATGAGAAACATCCAGGCCTTCCACCACTTTCCTGGCTTGCAATATATCGATGTATATGGCCGTGTGGCTAAATAAATTAACTTGTCCTCTTAAATGAAAAGTAAAATTACATAAAATTTTCGCTAAAAGGAAAAATGAAAGCTACAGCAGATAAAATTGTTCCAAATATTAATAATGACGAACCAATGAGGGCTTAAAGAGCCCCCTTTTCTTACAGTCAATATTATATTTTTGAAAAATTATTTGTTTTCATTAACATGTTAAAACTCATTTCGATTAGTCGTAACACAGTGTATATATTGTTCATTAAATAAGAATGATTAACTTCACTGCTAAGTCACAATGGTATGCATAAATTTACTTAAAGATTAGAAGCAGTAACTTTAGGTTAAGGCCCAAGTATGTAATGCAGACATTAAGATTATGGTGACTGCCAGATTATTATTCATCATTCAGCGTGCATCTTATTACCTGTCCATGTTCCTATATTCTCAAACCAGTCTCTTTTTCTTTTACTTCCTTTTTAATTCCTTTACACTCAACTGGTAAAAAGTTATCCTAATTCTACATAATAAAAGTATTGCAAAAGATTGAAAATTGAAATTATTGTAATAAATAAATAAAATGCCTTTTTTAAGTAAATAATAGCTTCAAAGCATGGTTCATAACCGCCGTGCCTTTTTATTTCTTGTGCATATATGTTAAATAATCAATTAGTTGCCGTGACATCTTACTTATTTTAAGCATTGTGCTAAATCCTGTGATCAATACTATTTAACCTTATGCTTTAGATATACAAGATCCAAACATTGGAGAGAGCTTAACCTTTATTTCTCAATATTTTGTAGTTTCTTAATTTTCTCGAAGAAAATGTCCACTTGCAACGTTTTCTGTATTCGTGCATTTTCGTGTTTTTCTGTTGTCAATAATGATATCAGATTCCTAATACCCTATCACCCTATCCCTCCTAATGACAAAAAGTAGGCACTGCAGATATTTCCAAAATGCTACGTAAGTACACAATAAACAAAAAGTAACCAACAGGGTTTAGTCACAAGAATTAAAAATTCTGTCAATTTTCGTGAACGTATCGGTCCACCACTTCAAATATCGTTTTACAAAATATTTTGTATAGATATAGAGAAAATATTTTTATTGGGTTGTAGTACTTTGATAAGTACACTAACACCATACTCAAGCTCATGAAAGTCTGTAAAACGGTAAGAATGTGTCTTTCTTTCATGCAACAAACCCTTGGACAGGTTGCAGCTAATTTTTAACGTTTGCAGATTTGACGACATTTGACACGCTAGGCCAGTAGAAAATCTGACGTTTTTCCATGCATGGTAACTTTATTAAAAAACGTATTTAAATAATGTATGTCATTGGATAGTTTCAGTGTAACTGGAACTGAAAATAAATGAAAGGAATCTGAAATTTCTTTAAATGTTAGATTCTTGTTATATGAATACAAAAAGATAAACTGTGCACAATAAAAATATATGTACATATATATGTACGAGATAGCTTCTTACTTCCAGGACTCGCAGCAGTAAATAATGACTTGGAAGGAATAAAAAAATGTTGTAGAAATTTTTACCTTCCCTCTTGTTCTTATTTATAAACATCATATTATAACTTTTCCATTAGATTTATTATAATCACTATGCTATTTTACAAGTGTGAAAAGTGTACTTTCCTTTGAATTATAAAATTCCATGCTATCTACTTAAATTTCTTATTTCTTTCAAATACTATCTTCAAAATATTATCATTTCATCAATAACAGTTTTTATTCACTTCTTCGTGATCTTTATTTTACTTTTTTGTGAAATTTGTTTCCTGACTGGAAGTGACATGTTTTTGCCTTTCAAGGTGTGCATTCGATAATGAACATTTGTTAAAATAGCTCTGCAAAACATTTTAAAATACTAACAAAATGAATAAACTATACTTATCTTTCTTTTGTGAAGAAGATTTTTCACAACATATTTTAAAATTTGGCTCTGCCAGGTAATGTTCAATAAGCTTAGACTTTATTTACTAGTCATTTTCTAACAAATTTTTCCTTGTAATAGCAAATTATCTACAATTACTCTTGTTTTGTTCTCTATCGGAAAACTTGTTACCAAAGTGTGGCGTTTTAATCGTTTATTCAAACGGAGGATCAATTAAAGTATTTTTTTATCAAAATGCTTTATTAATGCTTTGTCAATAAACAGACGGTTTATGCTGTTTCTTAATATGAACCCGTTGCCACAGGCGTAAGCTAAAGAATGTTTATATGATGGTTTGAAAAGCTATATGACAAGGTTTTTCTTTTTAGAAATATCTGATATTATTTCTGGCACATTATTAATAGAAATATCAGTTTAATAATGTACCCTTTTATCTTACTGATAAAATTCGCTGGAGGGCCAACCTTCCACCATAGCTTTTTATCGCCAGCAAAAGAGTTCAGTTCCAAAGAAAGACTATAGCAATATGCGACAAGAAGTTATTTGGTAAAGTGGTGACATTACATATGATTTCAATACATGATGTTTTGATCTTACTTTCATGAATTTGTTTGCTTGGCTATCCATGACTAATAATAGGTAGAGTTTTGCTGTGTCTTAAATTAAATATATTAAAAGTTTTGGGAAAGTAGGATTCTACATATTTGCTCATATGACTCATAAATTCAAAAAAACTAATAATAAAAAAGAAGTCACAAGGAAAAATAATAAATTTATACTGGCATTAAATTCATTTTTGAAATAGCAGGGAGTGGGTGTTATAATATATGAAAACATAAATTTCCACTTACTCCAGATGTTACAAAAGAAATTGAGTAACAAAACCCGATAAACTATTTTCTGAAAAGAGAATAATTGATTAATGCATGATCTCAAGTCGTTCTGTTCTGAAACATTTTTATGTTTTCATGTTTGAAAATGACTTACTTTCGAATATACATCTAAGCAAAAATTTACATTAAGTATTTTTTAGAAGCTCGTTTTAATGCATTTTCTATTTTGCTAAAACTCATGTACGTATTNTTGCTAAGGAATGTCTGTTGAGGCTTTGCTTTACAAATTGCCATTACATTGTGAAAGGGCTTTCTTTATTGATAGTTTACAGAGAGCACGAATTCATACCCATAATGAATCAGCCGACTGATCCAGGTAAGGAATAAAGTTTTTTTAACCTTAACAAAAACAAGTTTCTGTATATATAAATATTTTTTCATTTTAGGCTAAAAGTAGGGAGGGAAGCCTTATTCAGAAAACCTGGTGGTTTTTTTTGCTCAGTGTAGATTGTATTTTAACAAGAGGAAATAGCAGGGAATGCGTGTTATAATATACGAAAACATAAATTTCCACTTACTCCAGATGTTACAAAAGAAATTGAGTAACAAAACCCGATAAACTATTTTCTGAAAAGAGAATAATTGATTAATGCATGATCTCAAGTCGTTCTGTTCTGAAACATTTTTATGTTTTCATGTTTGAAAATGACTTACTTTCGAATATACATCTAAGCAAAAATTTACATTAAGTATTTTTTAGAAGCTCGTTTTAATGCATTTTCTCTTTTGCTAAAACTCATGTACGTATTTAAGGAACGTAGATCCTTTTTTTTTAGTAAAACTATGTATATTTTTCAAATTATTCAAATGAAGAGTCAGCTGGGTTTTATTATTTTGTTTTAGTATCTGTTTTTCTTGACAATGTGGCATTAACAGGCCTCTCAGAAGATCTTATTTTGAAAAAGATACAAATTAACACATTAGAAAAAATGCTTCAGATTGTTTTCTTTATGGCAAATAAAAAAATATATTTTCAAATGTTCTTTTAAATTTGACTCCTTTAAAAATATTTTATTTTTTTAGATTGTTATTAACTGTGAAGTGATTAGTACTATCTCTTATTGTTTTCCTCTGAACTACAGAGCAGATTACGTTAAAAAGCCTACATGGCATTTTCAACAATAAAAATGATCAAGGTAATACAATTCCCCATTCAATAACACCTTGGGAAGCTGCAGTGCAATGTGAAAGAAACCTTTTTGTACATCTGGTATACTTCTCCTTATATAACACTCTAAAAACAAAAACAAAACGGTGGAATGCTTATGTTGTTTCATAATGATTTAATGATTCGTCTAATAATTATATTGCTCTACAGCCCCTTTTTAGGAGTCTGCGCTACTTGCCATATACTAATAGTGTTCCATTGCTGTTTAAGAGTCTCATTTTTAGTTTTGTAGAGTAGTGAATTTTATCACTTTATATGCCCTGATAATGGAATAGTATCAGAAAATAAATTTCGTATTTTCAAACTTGTTTTTCGTTTTTACTGTAATGAACTTTTAGTAGTTCAGAGGAGCCGTGGCTTAATGGTTATTGCCGATGCACCGTGAACAAGAGATTCCAGGTTCGATTCCCTTAGTGAAAAGAATCTGGAACTATACGAAAGAAAAAGCCATTGGGTGGTGTCAGGAAGGGCATCCGGCCAAGAAATTCCTCGCTTCCAAAGCAAAAGTTCCTGTGAATAGCACCGAGCCCCATTTAACCCGCGGAAAAATGACGTTAAACACAAAAAAGAACAAGAAACTTTTAGTAGTCCATTAACAATTAAATTTTAACTGTTTGTCCAGCCTCTCTTACAAACTAACTCAATCAGACAGTTAAAAGGTTTTAAAGGTAAACATTGGTTAGCGCCTGACCTTTTGTTTACTGGTACATTCTTTCAGTTATTACCCTGATCTTTTTGAGTTTGAAAACATCTAAAGAGAATTCGAAATATTAGGGTATAAAATGTAGAAAATGTTGATTTTTAATTCTAAATTAATAAGTCTTCAACACGCTTTCTATCTGATTGCTACTTGTTTCTAGCTATATAAGATTGTTAGCGAAATTAAGTTGAGTTTCAAAGCAGCAAGAACGACATATGTAAATATTATGATGACCAATAAAAAAAGATAAAGGAAAGAAAATAAGTAAAGAATCTACTAAACATGGTCTAAAGAGTCTATTAAACACGGTCTAAATTAAAAAGGAAGGCAGACGAGAGGAAATAGCATACAGGCTATTATTATTATTGTATTAGCCTACTAGCTCAGGCAGATCTTATACCGAATATAGTCAAAAGAACGGGCCATCGCCTATGGCCAAAGGTCTTTTGTGTAATTATGTTCTCAAGTCTCTAACACATTTCGCAAAATTCTTGCTGTTCCCAACAAAGCTGTCTTCTGTAATTATCCAACCCTGATATCAATCCCAATTTGGTCCAAGTATTGTCCAATCTTTTTACTGACTGATCCTAGTGCTCCAACAACCACAGGTATCACCTCAACACTCTTTAGGTTCCACAGTTTTAAAATCTCCCTTTTGAGATCTTGATACTTTTCTAGTTTTTCAATTTCCTTTTTTTTACACATTACGATCTCCAGATGAGGCAATATCAATAATCAAAGCTTTCTTGCTATTCTTTTCCACAACTAAAATATCCGGTCTCCTGGCTTCGATATAATGATCACATTGTATTGTCATATCCCATACAATTTTCACCGATTCGCTCTCAATTACCCTTTTTGGATGATGCTCATACCATTTATCAACTTTATTTAGATCATACCTACCACAAAGCATCCAATGCACAATCCTAGCAATGCTCTCGTGTCTACTTTTATATTCCTTCTGTGCTAATACTTCGCATTCACATTCAAGATGGATGACTAATTCACTCTTTTCATCACACAATCTGCATAAAGGGCTACTCCTTGTTTTATCAATGTTAAATTAAACCAACTTTGTCCTCAAATCTTGCTCTTGTGCCGCAAAAATTAGTGCTTCAGCCTCAACTTTTAGATCACTTTTCCTCATCCATTCCCATGTTCTTTCTTTGTCAACGTTCTCTGGCATATCACGAACAAACTGTCCATACATCTTTTTCCCAGCCCAACTGACAACATATTTGTTTTGAATTTCTCTTTTGAATGCATTCTTTTCCTTTGGTTCTTCACAGTCAATGATGTTGGCTATCTTTACTCCCTTCACTAGTCTTTCAGTTTACATATTTACCTAACATTTCAAGTTGTTTCCCTCTGTTCTAGCACACATTCCAACATTTATTAAACCTCTTCCTCCATTCCACCTTGACACAAAGACCCTATCAATATCACTTTTAGGGCAAGGTGCTCCATGCATCGTCATAACTTTTCTGGTCATTCTATCCATAGCTGTTCTTCTTTCTTCCAGTCTAGTACTCCAAAACTATACCTCAAAACCGCAATTGCCCACGAATTTATAGCCATTTATAGCCATTCTTTCCATTTAACTTTGACTTCAACACTACCTTAATTCTCCGTTTATACTCTCTTGCAAATACATCTTTCATTTTCTTTTCTTTCACCTTGTCATTCTTAGAATGTTTAAGTACTTGTAGCCAGTATCATTTATTTCCTTCATTATCTGCCCATCTGACAAATTTACTCCTTCAGATGATACAACTTTGCCTCTCTTTAGCAATAGCATTCCACATTTCTAAATGCCAAATTCCATTCCTATGTCTTTGCTGACAAAATGCACGGTCTCTATAAGAGTTTCTATCTGCTCGTATGTTTTACCATACAACTTTAAATCATCCACATAGAGAAGATGGTTTGTCTTTGCTTCATTTGCACCCCAGTCATACCCTGCTTTTACTTTCCTCAGAACTATTGACAATGGAATCATGCATAAAACAAATAGCAACGGTGAAAGACCATCTCCTTGAAAAATACCTCTGTTAATCTTGATCGTACCTAGTACATGTCTACATGAAGTTAATTCTGTTTTCTAACTTTGCATACTATTCTTAAAAAACTCTCTCACATTGTTGGTAATGCCAAACATCGCCTAGTATTTAACAACCCAGCTATGTGGCACCATGTCATAAGCTTTTTAGTAGTCCATCCAAGCCATTACCATATGTGTGTGCCTTCTTTTACAATCCATTAATATTGCCTTGTCTATCAATAACTGATCTTTGGTACCTCTAGTTCTTTGATGACAACCCTTTTGTTCTTCTGGTAAGAAATCATTTTTTTCAACATGCTGGTATACACTATCGCCAATAATTTCTGTTAACAATTTCCACATCATGGGAAGGCAGGATATAAGTCGAAAATTATCAACTGCATTCCTTTTTATTGGATCTTTAAGACACAAAGCTTTCCTTCCTAATATTAACCAATGTGGCAAACCGGCATCTCCGTTCATAATCAGGGATAGTTGCTCTGCCATTCTCTCGTGCAGTGATGTTAATTTTTTCAACCAGAATCCTTGTACTCCATCCATACCTGGTGCTTTCCCATTGGGTATTCTTGTACATTGTTTGGTTGCCATTTCTTTTGTTAAAATCATATTTTCTTGCTGTTGGTTTCTCAATTCTGCTCTTACATTCCTTAGTCGTTCTGCTTTTCTATTATGTTGTTGTCCTTTGCTCCAAATCTTACTCCAAAAGGTTTTGCTTGCTTCCGCATTGGGGATAATGTCTTCATATCTAATGTTACCATCCAGTTGTTGGTAAAACCTCTTTTGGTCTTAATTAAACAACTGATTCTGCTTGAGTTGTTTACCTCTTTTTCATACCTCTTGATCTTTGCTGCTTTTGCAACCAACCTTTGTTTCAGTTCCTCAATTACTATATTTAACTTCTTGCTCTTAAAATGGTATTTATTTTCTAATTCTTCAACCTTTGCTCTGCTTCTTACTTGACCTTTCATTTCTCTCTGCAATATATTCAGATCTCGTCTGATCGGTTTTATGTTTTCATTTATCCTTCTCTACGACCGTGGCTCTTTCTTTGGCTCTCCCTTACTTGTCTGTTTCCCCAATTTTTTTGCTGCATACCTGCACACTGCATACACTAAGTCATTTGTCTCAGTTATTGTCCTTGTTGGTATTTTGTCCATAACAGTATTCACCTTTTTAATTATATCCCTGAGTTGTTGCTGATTTGCTTTTTTGAAAGTAACATGAATTTTCTCATCTGATCTATAAACCTCTAAAATTTCTGTCATCAACAATTCATCTTCTGCCGATAGTCCACCTCTTTCATCAATATTTAGCAATCTCGCTGTGTCAATGTTATTGTTCATCTCACTCTGCTGCATTGATAAATAAACATTTTCTACATTTCTTGTTGTGTCTTCATTTTCAACTATACTATCACGTCCTGTTATCTCCGTGAAATCTTCTATTTCAACTTGCCGTTTTATTAATTCTATCTCAACCTCCGATGACAAGCCCTTTTTCCTAATAGCCCTTGCCTGGTCACAAACTCTCTATTCAGTGGATTCAAATGGTCCAATCTTTTGCCATATTCGAAACACACGTTTTCTATATCCTCTAATAGGTGCACCATTCTCAGTCACAGGATCACTCTTCAAATAACACCTCATAACAACTTTGTTCACATCCTTACTCCATTTCTTCCTAGCAGTAGCTGGTCGACGACCGGGCCCACGCTGCTGACCAGTGAAACACCTGCCGGGCGAGAGAGCTTCACGTGAAATTCCACTTTCATTGACGCCGTTACGGAATAATTCATTATTTAACATTACACTCAAAGTGAGGATAGTGGTAATAAGGTGACACAACCAACAGTGTTTTTACTTCGTGATACCACCACTAGAAGGGTTGCCAACCAAGACTAAAGAGTCACCTCCTACCCATGAGGCAAACTACCCCCCGCCAGATGCCTGGTATTTCAAAGTTTCGGGGAGAGCTGACAGGTACTTTACCTTGCTCAAGGGTGACCTGAAAGTAGTTGTGGCAAAGGGTAACCTCATTCGCCCACGTCGAAACTCCACAACCGGATGCAGTTTAACTTTAATACTCAGGACATTCTTCTTATTATTATTATTATTGTTATTATTATTATTATTATTATTATTACTATTATTATTATTTACGAATGTTTTACAGGATAAGCCAATTCAAAATCTATATATTTAAAAATATATAAATTCGCTCTGGATTTCCATCGAGCACTGTAAATGGTAGCAAAAGAACTCTATTTTGTTTGTTTGTTTACTTATATTTACAAATAAAATATTTACAAATAAATAAATTATGTTCTACCATTGGGTCCTGTTGAACTGAGAACATGAAGACAAAAAAGAATGTAAGACGAAAAAATGTTAAGCTTAGTGACAATAGTTGACTTTAAAACTAAGCACATTTAAGTCATATGATAAAGAAAGGCACTTAAAGCCAGAGAGTTCCACAATCAAGCGATCCTGAGAAAAAAGCTGCATTGATAGAAATATTTGTAACAGCAATGAGCAATAAATGTACAAGGAGGAAGTGTTGAAAAAGAACGACTCACACGAGATAGAACAAACTGAGCTTGAACTACGAGGAAAGTTCATCACAATACGTTCCGATAAAATCCAAATGAAATGACTAAAACAAGCCATATTTCGTAGATAAGGCAAAGTAGCAGCAGGATGTGGACCTATCAGGGTACAAACATGTCTCTGAACTTTATTAAGACCATCAAAAGAAGGCAAAAAATCCCCTGTCCAGATACGAAAACAGTTCTCCATACAAGTATGCATGCTAGATGTATGAAACTACAAAATGGTCTTAGGCCTAAGGCACTCTCTAGGGTGAAACAAAGAACCGATCTTTTCAGAAGGAGACCTTTCAATGAATTGAATATAAGAACACCAAGAAAGATATAAAGAAAATGACAAACCAACGAACCTCATTGTTGAGTTTAAGTAAAGTGAAGAAGCAAACATTTTCCAGGGATAATACAAAAATGATGCTCTAAGAATATTGGTGGGAAATAAAGACTCTTTTACTGAATGATATCAACTACGTTGTCGCTGCATTGAAAGAAAACCAGGATTTTTGTAAGTAATAAGAATTTCAATTTTTTAGAAGTGATTTGATTTCTGAAAGAAAACAGTTTTGACCATTGGGGCAAGTCCAAATTTAACAAACTAGGAGATCTCAGCAAGGGTTATAAAACTCTCCCTATAACTAAATAGCAAGGAGGGAATCTGTTCTACACCCTTTAGTCAAAGCTTCAGAAAATTTTTTTGCCATTTAAGATTCAAGTTTTCCTTTTGTTTTGTAAAACAGAAAATGTAAAGATTTTGCAGCTAAATAGCAAAACAGAACAAACCACGGCTTTAAATGTTTAGTTATTGTCAGGAAACTGCCCCTGTTACTAGTTATTTTGTTTTGTTTTGGTTTGTAAATATTGTATCTAGGATTCGTGATTACCGATAATTTCTCTGTGGTATTGACGCAAGTAGACGATTGTTCTCGGCAAGAACTAAGCGAGTCACTTGGGTTAGGTTCAATGTCACGGGCAGTATTGCGTGTGTGACATCGGTAATTTGCATGTAGGCGTGTGAAATTTAGAAATCAATGAAGCCGATCATATTTTAGATGTGATTCATGTAATTAGACATTCGCATATATACTTGTGATTTTGTACTTCAAGGTCGTCGTTTGAAGTGATCTTCGTTGTGATAAGGTCGTCGTTTGGAGTGATCTTCGTTGTAATAAGATCGTCGTCGTAATTTAAGATTGTCGTTGCAGGTTGAGATTGTCTTAGTTTTGTAAAGCACGATTATTGGAGCTGTTGTTATATGTATTCATTATTGGAATACAGTTGTTTATATTGATGGTAATTTGTTGATGATACGAATGTTATCATAAAGTATTATACAGTCCTCTAACGAAAAGAGTCGTCGTTTTTCGGAATTTCCTTCGCTTGAACCAGCGCACGTATTAAGGGGTCAAGAAAACCACCCCTTTCTCACAGTTATCTTAACTAAACATTTATCAATAAGTAAGCAATATAAACCAAAAGCTTCTTTGATTGACTATAGAAGGCTACAGAGAGTTGAAATGCTTTTTTCCTTCTAAGGTTGTAGATTGATTCCAAAATTTTAGTTTAGGTAACCACATACCCTTAGCTACTTTAGGCTAAATTTCATCAAACTTGAATCAATTTTTTTTTCATTACTTTTTTACAAAATGATATCTGTTTGAAATTCACAAAAGATATTCAGAAACCAGCTATAGCAAATAATCCTAACAATTAGCTAATCCAAGAAATAAACAAACACAAAAGCAATATAGAAAGCAGTAGCCTTGAAAAGCAGCTTTTAACAGATGTTAAATTTGCTATTTCCCTATTGTGAGCTTGAAAACAACGTTAAAAGAAAACCTTATTAGAGAATACCTTCAGGTATCACTTTGTCTTTTACGCTGGTGATAAACAATGAACCGCAGATGCTTTGATTAAAAGAAATGGCAATAAACTGACACTGAAACACAATACTTGAAATAAATTTCAAAAATACTTGTGTGTTTTCCTAACCAATTAAGAAACGTTCATTGGGGCATAAAAACCTCCATTGTTTTTTGAAGCTGAAATAATGTCATTATAATCTTTGTAAAACCAGCAAATGATTATTTTTGTCAACGTAATTATTTAACAATTATATGAGCAACTGAACTATGATGTTTTTTAAAAGTGTTAATAAGAAAGGGGTGTTGACCTTACTACTCTCATATTAATACTTCATTTAGGAAAAAATATTGGGGAAAAAATCAAACTGCTTAACTGTAACTAATCAACAGGTACTTTAAAAATAATATAACTCATTTTGAATGTGGGAAGACTGAAACAAGATTTTTTTAACTTTAGATCTCCCAGAAGAAGCATGGAGAAAAAAACAACAAAACTACTTAACTGAAACTGATCAACAGGTACTTTAAATATAATATAACTCATTTTGAATCTATTTGGAAAGAAAACAAGTTTACTTAATTAGATCAACCTTTTTTGTTTCAATAAGATTAGATGTTAACAATTATTACCAAGTAGATTTAAAGATCCTTGAAAGATAACAGAAGCCTTACGTCTGGTCAAGCTAACCTGTTTAAATAGTAATCATCATCATCATCATTACTACTATTTTCATCATTATCGTTATTACATTCTTCATAGCAAATGTTCTTCATTTCATCAACTTCATCAAGACTAACAGGGCTTCGTAAGACAATCAGGACAAAGCAAGAACAGCTAAAGAACAACGAAGCTTCAGAATAAGAAAAAGGATTAAAAACAACTTGCTTTAAAAGAAATATTCAGGTTATTGCTGACAAGAAACATACATGCTTTGGTTTCGCTTATGTTTCTAATTTTTTCAAAAATTGCTCATGGATTATGAATACCTATTTCAATTGTTTCAAATTTACTCTGCATTTTTGTTAGAAGACAATATCTCTGTCGAGATATCAATTGTCTTCAACCAACCGGGAAAGTACCTTTTAAAGAAATTATTAAAACATAGTGGTTTGAGAATTATATAAAAAAGATAACCATCCTGTCAGTGTTAAGCAAATCAATACTATTTTTTACTGATAGCCCAGAATTCGTAACTAAATGTTGTTTAAATACATTTAACAATATTGGCTTTGGTCCAGAGAGCCTTGAATTAGATGATTCTCTTAAATTAGAGTTTTAAAAAAAAATCAGTGACATAGAAAACACGTTTTATACAGTTATTATAGGCCATTACCTTCTAAACAAAACTGTTTTTAATAAATTTGTTTTCACACTTACCAATTGCATAGAAATACTCTACGACAAGAACAGGAAGCCAAACAAAGATCAACAAACCAACGACTATTCCCACAGTTTTAGCTAATCTGATTTCTCTGTTCTTCGATGCTTTCATTGATTGATCCATTGCTTTTCTTCCAGTTGCTCTTGCCGATCGAAAAATGGAAATATAAAGAAAGCAAATAACCAAAAGTGGGATAACGATGTGTAATCCGAGAAAAGGATAATAATACTCTGGCAATACATTCCATTCATAATAATGCTCTGACGCTGGAACGAAAAAATATGCCATAACTGAACAAGACCCTATACTGTAGAGCCATATTAATAGTAGGGAATATAGAACCTTATTTATTGTCACTGTCTCTTTGTATCTAATCAGAGAAGAAACTGCCTTGTATCTATCAATTGTAATCACCATGACTGTAACAAAGGGCGATACTAAAGAAAATAAAAAAAGCCAATTTTCAATGTGGGTTCCAATAGACTTAAACGGCCATTTGGGATACAAAGCAACATAGATCATTTCCATTGGAGGCATACATAGAGAGATAAAAATATCCCCAACAGAGAGGCTGACAATAAATGCGTTGGCTGGTGTCTGTAATTTCTTTGACTTCCATACTGCAAGTACTACTAACGAGTTAAGTAGCGGAGCCAATATTGTAATTGAGGCAAGAAGAGAGGCAATTATAATGCGATAGGCTAGTGGGAAATCGCAACTCCCTCCAGAAGTGCTTGTTGTTGTATTGTTGCTCATGTTAAATCAGAAGTAAAAATGTTATCTTTATGGAGTTCCTTTTATAGTACAGGTCATTTAGTTTGATAAATTATTTATGGAATGTATATCAAAGAAGGAAGCAATTTTCAGGGTCGTTTCTCTGTTTTCACTTTTTTATATCTAGTTTCAGCAGTGGAGCAAAAACTAGAGACAAAAAAATTAAAGTAGTAACACTTTAATCTGATTAATTAAAAAAAGAAACAAAATCATTCTTTCTTCAAAGTAAGTATATTTTCTGTTTTGGTTTATTGCTTTTGACATTAATCCCATTTTAACTCACTTGTTGGAGAAGGCTAGATACATGGACTACTGAAAGGAAGTAGATTAACACAAAATAATAAAAGCCAAATGCTATTTTCAGGTGAAGTTTTCTAGGAATGATACGTTGTAGCGATTCCCCTCTTCAGACTATGACATTAGACATTTGTAACATTTTCTAAAAAAGACCAACTCATCCGTTTCGAAGTTTCAAATGGTTTTAGTGCCCATTAAAAATACAATAATGATCAGGCTACCATAACCACAATCTTATCAAAAAGGAATATGATGTTCTTCAAATAACAAGCACCTTGAAACTTTTGAGACTGCACTTTCCACAATCCGTCCCTCCCACAAATAATCATCAATATATTATCAAAATGTTATCAAATAATTTAAATTATTTTATATTTAAATTCTATAAAGGTAGAAACTGTACTTAAGTGAAACCTTACTTAGAAAAGAGGGAAAACAATTGAATTTATGTCGACCAAATGATCTTCCTTGATGAATAAATTTAAAAAGTGACATATAAGTGATATATTGTGTGTATATGTATATAGTTAAAATTTAAATTTTTTAAAAATAGTTGTAAATTTTAAGATCTAAAGAACTCTATCTTTAAAAATAGGGAGTGATTATAAAGTAAGTAAACATTATCGAAATTATAACTCTCCCTACCCAAACCCAACCCCTAACAAACACATGCATTTCTTTTTCCAGATTTCCTATTGGATAACTGAAAGCAAACTTGCTGCAAAACTGTCTGCAATATATTGTCCTTACGTAACATATATCAATTATCATGCATATTATCTGTCTTTTTTCACTCATGAAAAAAGCTTAAAAGCAAGATAACATTGCAGAGGGTTTTTTTACATTGCAGGGCGCGAAAGACTTTTTTGGGCTTTTAAGGTTCATTCAAGGATTTTGCAAAGGTCAATAAATAATCTAAACATCGAGAAGAGTTTTACTTATATTTGGGCTAAGGAGCAGAATTTATTGCTAAAATACGGTGGAAAAATTGAGATCTTTCAGGTAAGAACAGGTCTGAATTTGCTAGGATAGGTAATTCAAGGGTCGACTAAACACCGGAACTATTATGTAATTGTTACATTCAGGGTAACAGATGTGCACTCACATACTCCGGATCCAGCAAAAGCATCCTTTCTACTGTTGAAAGAAAGGGTTGTAAAAGTAGCAGTTTCTTTAGATTCTCCATGTTGTGCATTGTCCAGAAACCCGTGACAGGAGTCGAATGAAGTGACAGAAAGGTATTGACCTGCAAGGAAATTAAAACACAGTATAGTCTTCATACAGTCCAAGGCTTTTAAATTGCCTGATTAAATTCAAATTTTTTATTGCGTCCCGGTCTTTCACAACTGGCTTGGTTAACCCCTATTTTGACATAAACAACCGCATTGACAGTAAAACTGAAAATTAACATTACCAATATTCAGCACTTTAAACGGCTGACCTGAGTTCCTCTGCCATGTTCCTCTTCCTGTGTTCATGTGAAGGTGTTACAGTTCCCTAACACCAAATTTGAGCTTTCTACGTTGTTAAACCCATTTTTCGTTTTTGAAAACGTTCATCGATAATTAATTTACTCACTTGGATGGCCCTGGTTTCCAAGCCCTTGATGGTGGTATGAAAAAATTGCATAACCTGTATCCACCGCAGGGCTGTAAAGTAGCCTGGCGCAAAACTTAAGTTTTCTGCGTTAGCCTACTAATTTTGTTTTACGATCATAGGTTCCAATCTTTGAGAATGGGCGAATGAATACCTCTTTTTCCAATGATGGTTGCTTCTGTGGGTTATATTTGTTTTAATGTTATTTTTTCCCAGGAACTGGGCTCAGACAATAGCCACCCTTCAGAGGGACCTTGTTGTGCATGTGATGAATGTCTTGGCTTGATAGCCTTCCTAAAGCCAAGCAATAGCCTTTTCTTTTGTAAAATTCCAGTCTTTTTGTCCACTAAGGGAATTGAATCAGGAACCTCTTGATTCCGGTGCAACTACACTATCCATTAAGCCACCATTAAGCCATCCATAGCGAAAAAAATCACAGTTTATATTTACCACAGAGCTGCAAATTACCCTGACTCAACTTTGGAGATTTCTACCCTACTTGCGATGTTGGTTTTGCATTTTTTTTAGGCCACAAGCACTGACAAGCACTAATTCGGTATATCTAAGTTGTACGTATAACGATAACCACAATTTGTACCTGGCAATCTTCATGTCGTTCGGAAACTCATAACAGCTCAATAACGTTGTCATTGCAGCTTTGGAATAGTTTGTTCAAAGCGTGTTTCGACGAAAGCAAAAAAGGGAAGACGCCACAATCGAGAATACCTTTAAGAACATGCTTGTTAAGAACCAAAGGTTCAGGATATACAGCTGCTCTCTATCCGAATACCCTCTGGTGCTTTATTGTCAACATTACATCTTGATGATCAGGAGATCATGTTTTACTTTTAAACTACAAAATGGCTTTTCAAAGGAATGGGTGTCCTGCTGACAGAAATATTTTATTATTGGAGCACCCCAGTTTGTTGATTTAAGATAAGAAGAGTTCTAAAGGTTTTGACGCACCTTGGAAAAATGTGAAAGAATAGGTGACAACAAATATTCAATTGTTCAACTAATAAACAGTGTGTTACGTTCACAGTAAGAAATACCTAGATAAAAAAGTAATTTTAAGGGGAAAAATATGACGAAATGTTTCATACACTACGTAAAATTAAAAAATTCTTCAAAATTATCTTTAACAGTTCAACTGAGTCATAAGAAAAATTAAAATACAACAAATGGAAAAGATATAAAAAATAAAATTGACATGAAGTAAATTCCAAACAATAAAAGCCAAAATTTGAAAAAATCAGTCAGATGGAGGAAAGAGAAACTATCTATGACAATTCACGTAGACTATTGTTAGGAGGAAAGGCAGAAAAGTTGTTGGAAAACGAAAATAGTAATAAAAAGATATACATAAGATTAAAAAAAATCAGAAAAAAAAATGCTGTATAATGCAAAAAACTTATTATGAAAAATGCTATACAAAACAAACAATCATCTTCGGCTAGAAAACCTGTCACTGAAACTAAAAAACGACAGGAAAGAGTCAACTAATCTAGAGTTTATGCATATTATCAAATTAGAGAAAAGTGAAGAAAAAGACACTATCACACCATTCACTGAGAAGCAACAATTATATCTTTAAAAAATGAAAAGCTAGATATTAAACTTATAATACAGGATGAGCTAACCAGTATTTTAAGGCTGAAATACTCAAAAAACCGAGACTCTAAACTCAGACATAAGAAAGTAAGAAAGATTTACTGTGACATTTAATAATTTTAGTGTAATGCAATCTATAACCTGGGCCCAATAGAATAGTGGACAGAGGGATTTATTATAATATTTTAAACTGGAAAATGACTTTGTCAATATGAAAATACACAAAGAGATAGCGTTAATCGTTGCTAAAAAATACTTAGGATTGTCTATTACTGACTCAGATAACATTGGCAAAAAAGACCTTTAAAAGAAATTAGATGTTTCTATGAGAAGTCATTTCACTGTTTATTAAATTTTTGCATATCAAGTAAGGAGTCAAAGTCGGTAATTTTTTTGCACCCCTGTTTAATACAGATTGCTCTTGAATTTTTGACTTGTTAAATAGAGAAGAAATAACTGTGATATTTCTACACCATGCTATACCGTTATTATAAAGATGATGTCAATATCCTATCCTACAAGATAATAGCCTGACCGTTTTTCTTTTTCTTATCACTCGGGGTTACTTTTGTAGAACCTCTCCTTACAAATTAATTAATATAACATATATACTTTCAAAGGAAAAGTCACTAATCTAATCTAAAACCTATTCTAAATGCTTACAATGACATAATCTGTTATTATTATTATTTGTAATTATTATTTGTTATTGTTATTCTGTTATTATTAATATTTTTTGGCATTACTTTTCTCTGTGACTGAATACAATCCCACTCCGGATCCCACCCAGAAACATGAGAAAATGGGAAGGCTGGCTTCAGACAACAAATTTTTATATATCAGATTTAAAAGTTTAAAACAAAAATACAAATAAAGAAACTAAAAAAGGAGAACATATTTTTATAGTAAAATAGTAAAAAGAGGTAGTTTTATATTGATGATGCTTTTCGTAGTATATGTGCTGTCCCATTAAGCACAATCTTTTGTATTTCCGCAAGCGAGCTTGTTCCAGGCACCTTTGCAACATGTTTTTCTACGTTTTTGTTTATAGCACCTAAAGCGCCTACTACTACCGGTACAATAGTGGTTTTCATTTCCCACATTTTTTCAACTTCAATTTGCAAGTCTTTATATTTTGAGAGTTTTTCAAATTCTTTGGCCGAAACGTTTTTATCAGTTGATATAGTCATATCTATTAACAAACATGTCTTTTTATTGTGATCTTTAATGATAATATCGGGATGGTTGGCCTGAATGACCCTATTTGTATGGATCCCAAAGTCCAATAAAATTGTGACTTTTTCATTTTCTGTGACAGGTTCAGGCTTATGTTCATGCCAGTTAGTCGCGTATGGGAGACCAAAGTGTTGACAAGCCTTCCAGTGGATACATTGTCCAACTCGATCATGCCTAAGCTTGTATTTAATTGGTGTTAAGATTGGACACCCAGAGACTATATGATCTATTGTTTCTCTGGAAGAGTCGCAAAATCGACAATTGGGGTTTGCACCGTTATGAAGGATTTCTGCTTCGAAATTCTTTGTAGGAAGGCTTTGAACTTGCGCAGCCAGTAAAAATCCCTCCGTTTCAGCCTTTAGCCCCACGCTTCGTAACCACTGATAGGTGAGTTTCTTATCTACATCAGCATAATCGATTCGCTTTGGGTATTGGGTTTGTTTTCCCAATTTAGATTAATATTTCTTATTCCTTCATTTTTTGCCGCTTGCTTTACCATCTTAGCTTGGCTAGTGCAAGGCGTACTTTCGTCGCATTCAACTTGGTCAACCTTACGTTCTTGCATGAACTTTCTACCTTCGTTAGTAATAGAGTGGGCTCTTTCATCTGTTAATGAGTAAGCGCCAGTTTTAGCATCCAATTCGAGGTTGATTCAAGATATTTGCATAACCCTATTGTCATAGTTTTATAGCTCAGTTCCAATTGCATAATTCCTCTACCTCCATCTTTTCTAGGGATATACAACCTGTCCAAGTCAGCTTTCGAGTATTGCATTCGGAATATAGTCATAAACTTTCTTACTTTCGTATTCATTTTCCGGATTTCGCTTAAAGACAAATTGGTTACTTTAAAGCTATAAGTAACGACTGGAAGTGCCAGTGCATTTATTGCTTCTATTCTATTGCTAGAATTAAGCTCTGTTTTAAAAATACACTTAACCCTTCTGTAGGACTCTTTTTAACTTTCTCTTTCATACTGTTGTATTTTCCGTCACTTTCATTAATGCCCAAGTATTTTTATACTTCCCCAAAAGTTCTTTAGTGGTTTCCTGATCGTCTAATTCTATGTCACTTGACTGTACTAGTTTTCCTTTCTTAAAGGATGCTTTAGCACATTTATCAAATCCGAATGACATATTGATGTCATTACTGAAAGTCTTTGCAGTTTGCAACAGCCCTTCAAGTTCACTATCATTCTTTGCAAACAACTTTTGACCATCCATATAAAATAAGTGATCTTAAACTTTACTATTAACTTTGTGTACATAACCTGTTGCATTAAGCAGTTTTGAGAATTGGAAAGGGGAGATACAGAAGACAAGGGGAGACAAAGAGAAGATACCACAATATATGTTATTGCGATGGGATTTAACGTTTCCGTTTTCATTGCTTAAAGAGAGAGAGAGAGAGAGAGAGAGAGAGAGAGAGAGAGAGTTGTTTTCCACATCCTCATGATGCTTCGTATGAAATTGACGGTTACAGGAGAGACTTTGCACAACTCAAGTGACTTTTGAATCCAGCTATTTGGAACGTTGTCAAAAGCCTTCCTGTAATCAATCCATGCTACACTTAGGTTTCTATGTTTCGATCTACAGCTTTCCAAAACCTTTTTATCTATGAGTAGCTGATCTCTGCAGCCATAGGACCCACGTTTACAGCCTTTTTGCTCTTCGTAAAATAATTTATTTGCTTCAAGAAAAGAATAAGTTCTATCGGTAAGAATTGAGGTAAGTAATTTGTATGCAGTACTTAAACAAGTAATTGGTCTGTAGTTTTTTGGGGTTTTGTCTCGTTTGGTTTCGATAATAAATATGTAGTGCCTTCAGAAAGTCACTACGGACATTTTTTGGGGTTGCTGAGGAGTTGTGAAAGTTTTTGGGTCATATTATCATGAGAAGAGTCAAGACAATTCAACCAGAAATTATTGACTTTATCAACACCTGGAGATGTCAATTTTTGTGCTTTACTCAGGGCACTCTTGACCTCCTCAGTTGTAATATTGTTCCATTCCTGTCCAGGAATGTCTGCACTTAATGATTCAACTTCTTTAATCCATTCAGCTTCTTCATTATGAGGCTATTCCTTACTCCAGATGTTTTTCCAAAACTGATTTCTTTAATCTCCGATGCTTTAATGATTTTAATTCCTTCTTTACCTACTTCCATATAAAACGTCTTGGGGTTTGTCTTAAAAGTGTTATTTTGTCTATAGAACTTTACTCTTTTCTCAAACCTTTGCATCCTTTTCACTTTCACCTGCATCTTCTGCTTTACAGTCTTGATTTCACTTGTATTATCCCTGTTTAGTTTATATTTCCTTATGAGTTTGCGACATATTCTACTTCTAACACTTTTTCCTCTATGAAGCTCCGATAACACAGAAAGTTCCCCTCGAATGCTTTCTATTTCCTTTTCTAATTTAACTCTCCATTTTTTTTTCTTACATATTGTCTACTTTTCTTTATCTTTACTCCACATTCAGAGGAAATAGTTATCGCAGCTGTTTATATTAATTGGTTTATATCACTTGGGTCTAAGTCGTGTTCTTTCAGTTCTAAACTCATCTTCAGTACCTCATTACCCATTCTAATGTTCTGATTGTTCTTTCTGCTGTTTTGAATATTTGGAAGGGATCTCCTATCATTTATTTTACAAACTTGACTTTAGCATATTCTTTGAGTATCTTAGAGCGTATCCTTTCAATATGACTCAGTTCCACCTCAGTAAATGCCACATTTATACCTGTCTCAATATTATCATTTGTCGGTAGTTCAATCTCAATCAATTTAACTCTAGTATTTTCATTTACTTCCATAACATCTCCATTCACATTTTCTAGAGCCTCGACGTTATCTTCAATTAAATTCTCTGAACTATTTGAGGTCTCTAAATTGCATAAGATAAGTTAGTTCCAGTCACCAATTTTTCCAACCCAGCAGGCTGATTCCTCCTTGACGGATGCGTTCCTTGGTTAACCGCGCGACGAGCGATGCGGAATGTATTTCTTCTAGTATTTATTTATGATTTTATTAAAGTTGCATTTTCCCCTTTCTGCCAAGCAGCTGAGTATACCACGCAAGACGCCACCTGGAATTTTATTCCAGCTTACGCGGCTAGGTTTTTTATTCAAAGTTTCCCTTCTCCTACCTGGACTGCCAACCAAGGCTGATGAGCTACACCTACCCAGGGCTAACAGATACTACAACTTGCTTAAGGGTGACCTGGAGGTAGTTGTAGCAAAGGGTAACCTCATTCGCCCACGTCGAAACTCCACAACCGGATGCATCTTAACGTCCTACCCAGGACGATTATTGTTATTATTATTATTATTATTATTATTATTATTATTATTATTATTATTATCTCTAATTTTTCTTTGCATTTTTTTTTCGTTACCATTAACGCCGAATCCAATCCTGGTTCTTTGGCTCTAATGGGTAGTCATTATCTTTTTAATTGATAACACTTTTCGTATGATGAGACTGGCTCCTAGTAGAGCAGTCTTTTGCAATTCGGCAACGTTGATGTTTCCAAAAACTTTGCTGATTTGCTTGTCAATGCGTTTCTTGATTACTCCTAGTGTTCCGATGACAACTGGCACAGTTAATTTCTTCATTCCTCACATTCTTCTAATCTCAATTCCCATATCTTTATACTTAGAGAGTTTCTCTGCCACTTTAACGGATGTATTTCGAACAAAAGGTATTGACATATTGATTAACATACATGATTTTTATTTCTTATTCTTAATAATGATGTCAGGTTTGTTGGCTCTAATGGTTCTATCAGTGTGAACTTGCATACCCCAGAGGACGGTAACTTCTTCGTTTTTTGTAACAGTTTATGGTTGGTGCTCATACCACTTGTCGTTTGTTTTGATGTTGTAAAACTGTAAGATCTTCTAGTGCATGTATACTGCAACGTTGTTATGCCTTTTGATATATTCTGTTTTGGCTAACTTGGGGCACCCAGCTAAAATATGGTCGATACTTTTGCTGTATTTGTTACATAATCAACAAAGTATATTGGTTCCGTCTTTCATGATTTTATGATAGTATAATCATGTGGCTAAGCTTTCGTCTCAAACTGCAATTATAAGCCCTTCCGTTTCCGCTTTTAGACCTGTCCCTTTCAGCCGGTCGTTTGTTTGCTTATCGTCAGCCTCAGCTTCTTTGATTCTTGATGGATACTGCCTGTGTATAGCTTTCATTTCCCCAATTCTTTATAATTTTTTCTTGGGCTTTGGTTTTTGCATGCTGTTTCACTCCTTTAACGAGCTTAGTTACTGACTCGTTGTCCTTTTCCGCAATCTCATTCACAGCTCTTGTTTAAGGTTGGCAGCAAAACTCTTTATCGAGTAAGACTTCTTTCTATCTTCCTGTTGGCTAACTAATTTCAGGATTGGATCATTAGTTTTCGCTAAATATGTTGCCAGGTCAATTGTTGTTGTCTTGTAAGTTGTTTCAACTTGAATCAATCCTCTGTCACCAGATGATCTTGGTAAATTCATCAGTCTACATCTGATTTGGGGGATACATTCTTTCTTTAGTAAGGAGCATTTTTGTTTTTCTGTCCAGATTCTTGATATCTTCAACTGTCCAGTTGATGATATTAAAGCTATAAATAAACTACTGGTTTGAGTACAGTGTTAATCGCCACGATCTTGTTGATGGCATTCAATTCACTTTTAAGGATCATTCTTATTCTTCTATAATACTTTTTCGCATCTTTTACTTCGTCTTCCGGGTGTTGAATTCCATCACCTTCATTTATTCCAAAGTGTTTATAAGTTCCATCGTGATCGTAAAGACACATAATCGTAACATTTTTACCTTCAGTTACTGGTTCCAGATGGTGTTAGTACTAGTTGGCTTGCGTTTCAATAGAAAAATGCTTACAAATCTTCCAATGCAGATATTGGGCTACTCTGTCGTGGCGATTTTTGAACCCATTCGGTTTTAATATTGAGCAACCAGACACAAGCTGATCAATCGTCTCAATCTTGTCTTCACAAAAACTGCACTTTTGGTCAGCATCATTATGCAAGATGTTAGCTTGATAATTTCTGGTAAATAAACTTTGATCTTGGGCTGCAATAATAAATCCTACTGTTTCCCCTTTAAGTTCGAAGCTTCTCAGCCGCTGATGGGTTGCGGTTTCATCTGCATCAGCTTGTTTGCTTCGAGCTGCGAACTGTCCGTGTAGAGGTTTTTCATGCCACCTTGGATTGGAGTTTATCTTATCCAATGTTCTAAGCTTTTTGTTTTTTACGCTTTGTGGCTACTGTTGGTGATACATGTTCGATGGTTTCGTTTTTGATACCTAATTCGCGTGAGAATTTATCTGATTCTTTCACTACATAGTGTAATCTTTTGGAGTTTTCATGTACTCTTTGGTGCCTAATAGACGTCCCTCCCCCCCGCTAATTAATTTTTTGATTTTTTTCCAGCCAGGACATTCTTATTCCAACCCCCCCGGCTATTAATCCTTTGAAAAATATCCACCCAAGACAAAAAGTTTAGCAAAAGTGTAAACTAGATTGTAAAAAAACACTGATGATTATTTAAAAGATCAAAAGAATACATTTGTTTTTTTCTCGATTGACGTCACACAATATAAAGAAGAAATAACTTTGATGTTCCTTCCATTTAAATTCACGTCATAAAATTCGAATTCAAATGTATCAAGATTACTTACAAAAGAAGCTTAATTTCAATTTTTTGTATTCGTGGTAAGTTTATAGTCATATGATTAATTATGGAAAGAATATTCAAAAGAGCAGAAAGAAACAAATATAGCAATGATGAGAAATTAGAACTTGGACAACTTGTAGAAAAATTTAAAGAGGAATATGATGCCGAGGTGAGGGAAAATGAAGGCAAGACAAAATACGATGCAAAAAGAAAAAGACACGTGCCGATAAAACCAGTAACAGGATATGTTGCTAAGACAGTGCGATATTTTTACGCTGATTTGGCTGAGGTTAATAATGATGACCCAGAATTCGTAAGGGCACTTAAGCTTGCATCGCATTCATACAACGAGTTAGAACGTTTGCGGGATCCTTCTTCTTGTCCACC
>RDPX01000133.1:1834926-1851793 GCA_003991215.1 Morbakka virulenta | reverse complement strand
CATGATCGAGTAGGGCAATACCTACACTGGGGAATATGTCAGCATTACCAGATACCTGTACATCAAAATTGGTATGAACATAAGCCTTCGCCAGTCGTTAACTCTGAGGACGTCACTATTCTATGGGACTTCTCGATTAACACTGACAGGACAATCCAAGCCAACAGACCTGACATTGTAATTAAGGATCACAAATTGAAAACCTGCACTCTTATAGATATGAGTATTCCTTCTGACAGAAACATTGCTATTAAAGAATTTGAGAAGATAAGCAAATATAAGGACCTGGAAATCGAAATTCAGAGAATGTGGAAGATGAAAACTACAACAGTGCCAGTTATAGTGGGTGCACTTGGGATGATTAAAAAAGATACTCAGAACTTTTTAGACAAAATACCCGGAAATCTCAAACTTCAAGAAATTCAAAAAATCGTGAAAACGAGCACACCCCATATTTTACTTAAAACTCTTTCAATGTAAATACTTATGTTAAAATACTCTCAAACAGGTCATATTTTTATTTTTTATACAAACTTTGCAATAATCCTCTATTTTTGATGTTCGTAAAAACTCTCAAAACCTTTGTTTACCCTAGGTCACTGGGTGTGGCACGGTGAACAACTGTATCAAACCGTATTAAAAATAAAAATGTACATAATAATAATAATAATAATAATAATAATAATAATAATAATAATAATAAAAAAAAATAAAAAATAATAAATCTGTCCTAAGTAAGTCACTTATATGCAACTGGTGGTGGAGTTTCCAACGGGGGAGGAGGCTGCCCCTTCCAACAACCACCTCTAGGTCACCCTCAAGCAAAGTGTAGCATCTGTCAGCTCTCGCCGAGGCCAAGGGGTACCAGGTTGACGTTCGGCGGGGGTGTCTGCGTCGTGGCCAGTGGTAGGTGGAAATATCAGGCTGCTGTCTGACGCGGGTAATACTGGCTCGAGGGAATCACCCGACTCCCTTTAGCTGTGGTGAAGGCAATATATTATGAGGTGGTGCCTCTATAAACACACAGGAGAAGGAAACCCTTACAGAAATCAACTCATTTTTATGATGATCGAAAATAGTTTTGAACCAGACAGCAGCGTTAACGAGACTGGGTGTATTGATAGTACTACAGATTGGCTGTTGCTTGGGTAATTAAATTTTGAATCAGGATGTCTGACCTTTTACTGTGAATGTCAAACCACTTACTAAGTTCTGCGTTGCCTGTTGAAACTTTGACATTGCTAGAATGAACTTCACCTCAACTTCTGCGGGTGTAAATAATACTTCTGTTGAAATTTCATTAGCGCATGTTGCTTTGATAAGTTTGATGATCCCAATACCGCGTTATATTTCTGGGCTTCTATATCTTAATATTGTAGGTACTTACGACTACACTTTAGTTGCTGTTCTGGTTTAAATAGAAATTAGACACTGCTACATGGCTATATGATAGTAGATACCAATACATCTATCTTAGGCTGATGTTATGCACATATTTTATCCATATATTCAGACTTTTTTCTTATGTATCATTGCACATTCCTCTGATCTGATTGTTTGTGCTGTTACATTCATGGGCGCTGCTACTAACACCCTGGTCTTGTTGTTGTTGTTGTCTTCAGTATCAGGCTTATGTTTTATGGCTACTTGGTTGCGATTTTAAGGTCCCTGTCTGTATTTTCATTTCGACTTCTCTCGTTTTAGCAAGCGGTAGAACCTCAATAAAAAATTAATTTTTAAAACATACCTTAACGCGTTTAGTAATCCATCAACTGTTCCTGCTGGTTGATCTTTTAGCACTTTAATGTGGCCTCTTATCTAAAACGTCAAGAAGACACCAACAATGAAAAACAAGTAGCAGGAATATATTGGAAAGTAAATTTCTAAGACAATCTCCTTTGCAGGGAAGATCTTGGAAATTACCTGAAAGGCACAGGCTCTTTTTGGTCGAAATGTGTCAGTGTCACTTTTGGTAAGGTCTTTTACTGCTGTTTCCATCATCGAGGCAACTCCCAAGATTACCCGTGGAAAAGAGAATGTCTCGATAGTGCTAACAGCAGTAAAAGTGAAGCATACACAATCCGAGCAAAAATAAGCCTTGCCTTTCAATCCTTATAAGTACCCACAGACAATCTCACGGAAAAGGCATGCTTTGCCACCAAGACCCTAAAGAACGACGATTCCACCTCCATGTTGCGACTGTCATCCTTCACAAAGCTGACAACATCCAAAAGTGCCAGAACACCTCAACAATGGCCCATTTACAACAGTTAAGCGCAACCCAATGAATCCAGTTTAAGACCCAAGTCAGCAAAGCACTAATTGCTTTGTAGAAAAACCATCTCCTTGTTAACTGCCTCCACCACAGATTGAAAATCAAAGACTCGCCCTTACCACGGTTCTGTGATTACCCAAAGTACAAAAGTCTAATGTTCCAATAGGTCTAATCATTGCTTACTCTTGAAGTCTGCTTCATTCACTTTCACGTTACACAGCTGACCTCTATGTCCATACATAACGATGAATTCACACCACTGCAACAAAGGCTCTGCTTTCACCACCTTAATTACACAGCACTTCTACTCCTTTGATGTCACATCCTACAACACAAGCATCCCCACTGATGACACTTTGCGAATGGTAGAGGACTTTCTTTGCCATGATTTACTGCCATCAAAAACCATACTGAAACCTTCATATATCCTGAATATACTACGAGCATTTCTCACCAACACATGCTTCCTCTTCAACATGACATCTGCAGTCAAACCAGCGGGTCTACCAATGGGAAGTCCTACATCCTCGGTGATTACTGAAATATTCATGCACGCATTTGACGCCAGAGCATTATCAAAGGCGGACCATGGGCCAACTGTCTGGATAAGATATGTCGACTATGGCTTTGCAATCATCAAAAAGGATCCATTACAAGGTTTCTTTGAGCAAACCAACAGCTTACACTCAAACATCACATTCACCATGGAGAAAGACGAAGAAAGGTAAATACCCTTCCTGGATGTCCTGGTAAAGAGGCAAGCAGAATTGCAGCAGTTCTGTTACCAACTCACACTGACCAGAGCCTCAATAACGCATCACACCATCCGGTCTCAGCTCGTAATGTCATCACTACTCTATTTGGAAGAGCAAGAAGCATTATTTCCAACCCATATGATCTTAGAAGAGAAGAAAGACACCTTCAGAAGGTTCTCTTATCCAATGCATACAGTGTCACGGATGTCCATAGAGCCTTACACAGAACCACTGGACCTAATCATGAAGATAAGAAACCTCTGAAACATATGTCTGCCTTACGTGAAGGACACCAGTGAACACCTAACACGACCTCTCCGACGACACAATATTCAATGCTCCTTTTTCACTACATGCACCTTTGGGAAGATTCTGTCAAAACCAAAGGACCCAGTCCAACTTGAAGAGAGAAGCAATCCAACTTACAGAATGCAATGTAAGCACTACTTTTCCTCCTACATTGGCGAATCTAGGCGTTCCTTGGGTCAAAGGGGAAAAGAAAACAAGAGCGGTGTTAAAAAAGGTGACACCAAGGGTCATTAAACAGCCGAGCGCTGCTGGTCACTACATCACACCTTTGACTGAAAAAATAAAAAAATTACAGACAAGGAAATATACAAAACAAAAAAATAAAATAACCTATCCAATACCAACAGTACAGCAGTCACACCAACAGTATATCCTACACCCTTCCAGAAATATGGCTTCAAGCACTAAAGAAGCATAGCCTCATGCAGTTCCTTGGCAGTGCTGTGCCTAATTCGTCTCTCTGTTATAATTGCTATTCTACTAAGTTTTGTAGATTTTTCAATTTGTAACTTCGTCGCTACCTATTATTCGACGTTGCACATTGTCTTCCATTGAGTTTTTTAACGAGATTAACTTAAGTATGATAAAATTAGATAACAGAAACCAAAGAAGACAATTCACATTCAAAAAGCTGGAAAACCAAGACACACAATTGACCAGTAAATATGTTTTCAGTAAATAACATTGAAGTTCCTTACATCTACACCTGCATTCTTTGCGAATGCTCCAACTGGATGCACATGGTCATAGAGTATGATAACACCAACCTACAGAAAGAAACGATACCAAACTTTAGTATCATGACTTCTTGTTACAACTCATCCCAAGTATATCCCAAGTATATCCCAAGTATATCCCAAGTAAAAACAAGAGGGGCGTATACTGCAATAATGAAAGCTGCTTGCTCTAGTTCTCTACATCTGATACATATTTAACAGACACAGTGCCTAAAAATACCCATGTTCACAAAATAACCTTACAAAAGACAATGGCGTTATTCAGGAGTTAAGGCTAAAAAATTCAAATTTCATTTTTCCATTTTGGGGGGTATTTTTATCTTATCCTTTAGGTTGCTCTGAAACCGATTATCTGGCCACTCTAGCATTCTTGCCTTACCAGTAATCAAAGTTGTCTGAAGTTTACATAATTAGCACTAGAAGATATTCTTAAAATACCACGGAGCAATAGGGAATTAAAACAATGCCAATAGCAGACCTAGAAAAACCTGGCCCATTTCAAACTAGTTACCTACAATGGCAACGTACGGAAAACTATGACCAAACTACTTTTTTCCAAACTCTTGTTCGACTTCCAATTACTTTGTAATGAGTACTGCGTGAACATGGCACATAAGTAAGGTCAAAGACTAGCTTTTAAAGAAATCGAGAAATGTTAAGTGGTATGCAGTTAATGAAAAACAAAACTAAAAAAACGAGTTTATAAACGGCGAGTTTAGTTTTTCAACAAATCTAGCAACAACAAAAAATGAAGAAAAAAACAAAAAAAACAAAAGAGAAAAACAATGGTTGCGAAAAAAATATTTTATTACCATGACTCGAAGGCAAAAAAGCTTCGTTTCTTCGTTCCTGAACCGTGCTGATATATCCCTACAACAGCAATTGTAGTCATGAGTGGCTTTGGTATAGAAATAATGACCATATCACACAAAATTTTTATTATTAATTCCCTGGCATTACGAAAAATCAAACTTTGCCTACTTCCATTGCTGCTCTTTTGTTTTACATCTGCTACAACACGAAGTCGGGCAGAAAAATTAATTCCCAGCCTAACGTCTGAAAGTTAAAGTGAAGGTCTGTTACTTAAGATGCTAGACGCGGAAAAAATCATAATCTAAATAAGCTCCCTTTTCCAGATTATAGGTATGCCAGCTTACACATACACAAACATCTTTGTCGACGGCAAACAAGTACAGTAACATCTTTTATCTGATTTGCTGCTCATCCAGCGGTGTTTTGATGTGTTATTCTTGGTAATTACATACATTGACAAATGGTGTCTATCTGGCCATCCACGGTTAAATACGTTATATGTACATTCTACCTATAATTTCGAGGCATCCATTCAGAAATCGTGCTTTTTTTCTCAGGTTAATATGTTTCTTAACAGAAAATAAAAACACATACAATCCCATAATGTGTTGTGAAGTTCTCATCCTATGCACGATTGTTAAATTATAAGATGGAAACTTTTAATTTTAGTAGTCTTAAATATGAAAATGCGCCCTTTTCAAATCTAGGTATCATGCATATTAATCAAACATAGCAATCCGAAAACAATCCAGACCTGTCGATACACCTTATCTACATGTTACTCAAATAGTTTAGGCGATTCTCTTAAAAATGCACTTAATGGAAGTTTACATACAACTATAGGCAAAAGGTAGGTTACAATGCTATGGAAGACAGTAGTAGTAGTAGTAGTAGTAGTAGTAGTAGTAGTAGTAGTAGTAGTAGCAGTGGTAGTAGTAGTGGTAGTAGTAGTGGTAGTAGTAGTAGTAATGGTAGTGGTGGTAGTAGTAGTAGTAGTAGTAGTAGTAGTAGCAGTAAAAGTAGTGGTGGTAGTAATAGTAGAGTAATAGTAATAGTAATAGTAGTAGTAGTAGTAGTAGTAGTAGTAGTAGTAGTAATAGTAGTGGTAGTGGTGGTAATTAGTAGCAGTAGTGGTAACTAGTGGTAGTAGTAGTAGTGGTAATATAAGTAATAGTAGTAGTGGTAATAGTAGTGGTAATAGTAGTAGTAGTAGTAGTAGTAGTAGTAATAATAATAATAATAATAATAATAGTAATAGTAGTAAAAGTAATGGTAATAGTAATGATAATAGTAACAGTAACAGTAACAGTGGCAGCAGTGGCAATGCAATAAAACTGACTGTCAAAAACATACTTACGTGTTCTCGATCATCAATTTACATAGTTTTGCTAAGGTACCTAACATATTTGTAGTATTTTCAATAGGAAGACTTTTGTTCTGAAATAAAGAGAATATGGGATCAAGTTACAGTGACCAATGTACTTTGTAGGCTCTCAACTTTCTGCCTGTTCTGCCAGTATATTTGAGTAGAAATGTCTTTCGTTGAAAGTTTGGCAGACAGAGATACAACACATGTTTGGTAGTATATAGTCCGATTTACTTAATTTACTGACAAACCTATTTCTGCCAAACTTAACCATTAGTGATCAAGCAAATGCTCTTTAACGATACTCCGTGTACCAGCCCCAATGGATTTATTAAATTGTCACATTATTTTGCGACAGTTTTTTACTGTTTATTCCTTCACACACAAATCCTGAACGTCCAAATTGGGCTTTCAATCCACGCTCCAGCCCGATTGGCATCAGAATTTTTCACAGCCTGACTAACAACAACCCAGTAGTCCATAAAATATCAAAACAGGGTTTATACACCAGAGTAAATTTTAACAAAATAGGCATACAAACTGGTAGCTAGTTGCTATTACAATAATGATTAAAAAGTTTAGTTAAACTAACCACGCCTTCTCACACCAGAAAAATGAAAACTACAGTTAAAAACACAATCAAATATATAAACCAGAGCCTCTAGCTTCATACAAACATTTTAGTGAAGCTGTATTTTGTTTAGCTATGTACGGCCAAGCAATTACTTCAAAGCATTTTGTTGACACCTCAGGCTTTACCATGATAGCCATCACCTAGTGGCAACTCAACGCCACAAATACTGATGGTCTGCAATAAATGTATTACAATTAACAGTTGGTGGCAGTAACAACCGCTAATTTATCCGTTACACAGGTTATCCCATACTTGTTACCACAATTACAAAACAAAATTGGGATCTGAAGTATGTTCAATGTAGGCTTGCGTTATCGTTGTGTTAGTTAAAGTGCACTGACAATGACAAATTTCAGGTTTGGTTTCGAAGGATTTTGCATCACTGTCATTATCAGGCGGTATTATAGTTTTGATTATTTTTCAATTTTAAATGGAACTGTTTTTCCCCAGTACCAGTTACATCAGTCTACTTTGACCACATTTCTTCGTCGTCGGTCTTCATCCAACTTCTGGTGGGTTGGCAGCTTGACACCGCTTCTTCTAGGCTGCTCTATCCTACTCGCCTTGCCGCGCTCCTACTTCTTGCATGTCTCGCTTGCTCACATCTCGCAATCTGAGCCGCTGTCTTCCTCTACTTCTCCTACTCGTTACCCGTTCGAGACATAATGCAGAACTACAGGTTATTATAAAATAAAACAAACAAACAAAGAAACAGAATAAGATTTCTATTAATAGACCAACAACTCCATTACCTCGGATACAAATTTTGTTGTTGCATCACTTAAAGTCTTGAGAAATGGAGTAGGATAAGCATAAAACAGCGACATTCGATTTGCCATTTCAGTTGATACCTGAACAGTGTCCGATTCAGCATCCTCCTAAAACACGAGATAATACTTTATATCAAAGAAATAATCTATTTTACACCTTCTATGACACAATATAAAAACGACACATCACCAACTGTGCATTGCACTCGAGTTACTATGCAGCAGTTCCATAAAGCCTTCAATGCATTCGTATCACTTATTGGTCACTTGCTATTTAACTGCAGTTTCACATACGTAGTTAAAGGAACATGATTGGGGGGGTGATGTCAGGTGTAAAGGTTGATAGTTTTACGTCTATAAAGGTATCTAAAAGTAGCTAGTTCATCCTCTGCCTGTTAACATTACAGATTGTCGTCCTGACACGACATTTTGCTGCAGCAATGGGCGGGGTTACCAAGTCGTGAGTGAGACTTTCCAATCAACTAACGTATCTCAGGCTTCTTAATTCAAGATAAATACAAATCTCATACTCACACCAGAAGACATTTTCTTCCTGCTCAAGGTCCTTCTGTAGTAACTGAAGTCATTTTGTATTGACGGGTTCAACATCTAAGACAGAAAGGTAAGGATTATTGCAGGTATTCTGTCCATTAAGTATTGATAATTAAGAAAAATGGAAAATATTTTTGTTTCTTTGCAAAACATACTTGCCACAAAAATGATCATGCTAAATATCGAGCTGCAGGCCAAAAAACAGATCAATAAATTTAAAAAGTATCTTACTAAAAATACAGTACTTTTCGATTAAAAAAAATCAGGAACATATCTTTCAAACAATGCGGAAATGCACGAAAAACAGCAACCTATTTACTTTGACAATATGTATTTAGCTTACGTGTTGATATAAAAGATAAAATTGGCACCACGTGTGGGTATTCCTTTCAATGTCATTTCATCTTATCAAGTACAGTACGAACTATAGCTTAAAAAAAGAACCCCCCAAAACAAGGTAAAATAAATAAAAAAAAGGGCAAAAACACAATGCTCACCAGACACAGCCCAAAAAAAATATCACAAGAAATAAATCAACTTACCTTTAGGTCATCAAACTTCAATGTATAATGTAATATTTCTGCAAACTGTTTGGCTAATGCTTGCTGTCTTTCTAAGTGTTGCTCAGGTGTTTCTGACCCCGCACAAAGACCATAAAGAAGCTGGGGGACCACTGACTCTACAACAACACGGGATGATTAGAATTTACGTTTTAAAAGAAAAAGTGTAAAACAGTGAAAGCAACTCCTTATAACAAATTTTCGGCAATTCAAATAGCTGCATTGTGTAGTAGCGACACTGTATTTAACCAAAAGCAGACTATAAAAAGCATTTGAAAAACAACCGAGAGAGTATTTTATCATCAAAAAATAACCGTGGATAGAATTCAAAACGGTGTTAATTTCCTGGAGGTGAAGTTATTCAATAAAGCACAAAGATTCCCCCTCCCTTCCCTTGAAACAGAAATCGATTGTATCTCAGTATGTACTGCTGACAAAGATACGCTTCGAATTCCAACTTTACCGTGTGCAGACAACTTAAATATTGGAAGCATTTCGAAGGAATAACAGTAAGGTAGGAAAGCGATGCTGCCTTTTGGGAAAACATCACCTGGGGAGCCTCACAGCAAGTCTTGAGAATATTGTGCTCAAGTATGGATGAGAAGTCCCCATGTAAAGAAGATTGACATAAAACTCAGAAAATCAACGAGAGTAGCGTCAGGCTGTCCCAAATTCACTCCGTTGCAATGGCTTTTAACAATGAGTGCAATAGCATCATTAACACTTACAAGGCAGGAACAAAAAAAAAAAAGGTGCACAAAATAATTGAAGAAACCACCGATAACATCCTAGTGAAAGTTGTAGCAGAAGCCCCAATAACCGCAGGCCCAAAATCCAGAAAACCTTCCTACATATCAAGAATGGAAGATTTCAATTTGAAAGAGGAATGGAGTCGCGGGTCACAGGTCTCGCTGGAGGATATGATACAATGTCAAGATCAGAAGATGACTTAAAGGAATGGACATGTTGGAAGTGTAGCCATACAATACTATTACTATTATTGTTACTACTACTACTACTACTACTACTACTACTACTACTACTACTACTACTACTACTACTACTACTACTACTACTAATACTACTACTACTACTACTACTACAACAAATACTACTACTACTACTACTCCTACTACTACAACAACAAGTACTACTACTACTATTACTACTACTACTACTACTACTACTACTACTACTACCACTACTACTACTACTACTACTACTACTACTACTACTACTACTACTACTACTACTACTACTACTCCTACTACTACAACAACAAGTACTACTACTACTATTACTACTACTACTACTACAAATACTACTACTACTACTACTACTACTACAAATACTACTACTACAAATACTACTACTACAAATACTACTACTACTACCACTACTACTACTACTACTACTACAACTACTAGTGGGCTTTATACAATTTCTTAATACTAACTTTAAGAGGGATTGGGGGGAGGAGGAGTCAATGATGGTGCTTGGCAACATAGGATAATGGCTGGTTGCAAATTCGTCAGCTGGTTTTGCTTAGGCATAACTAAGTAATAACTGTCCATTCAGGTGTTACAGTCTCCTTAAAATTTACTGTAACCTGGAGCTATTGCTAAAACTCAACTTTTCTGCTGGTGACTGGAGGCAATCATATTTTGTAAATCTTTAGGTGAAAACAGTTCAGATTTTGAACTCTTGGTTAAACGTTCCAATCTTTGTACTTGAGTTAAAACTCTCACACAAACCAATGGTTTTCCGCATAGCAAATGTAAGTAAAGTCAGTGAAGTCAATGTATACTTGCCCATTTCTGTTTATTAGTAAAGGAGATCTTGGAGAAATAATTTGTGCGAAATTAGTGAACAAGAAGTTGGTGCTGAGAGGTTCTTGTCTTTCCGGATATGCATAGTGCCATAAAAAAACTTAAAATGTTCTTCTAGGCATGGACAATCAATGACAGCATTTTTTAAAAACTTAGAAAATAGTCTTTTGTTTTAGGCAAGATGATACTCAATACTTTATCACCTTGGTTTTACATCTTTTAAGAAGTCTTTATTATGGGTCTTTTCCACTCTTCAAGACTGTGAATTGGTTTTCTATCCGAAATTTAAAGCAGGTTACAGAAAGCAGTAACTATAATTATTTCAAGCATATTGCTGTCAATTTTCGTCTACATACCACAGAGGTTGTATATGTACATAGCTCTAATCCAAACTCTAAACTATCTACTACCAGGTAAGAATACCTCATAATTCCAAAAGATACAGTTTTCTCTATGCCTGGCACTTTTTCTACTACAAAAAAGCTTTATGGTGAATCACAAGAAAATATATGTAGAACATTTTTTGCCCTTCTCTAAAGCTGTACTACAGTTGAACCAGTTTCATAAATGACAGTCCTTTTACAAAAAAAGAACATAATTTTATCAAGGCCATGTTCTATCAATTCATATTTAGTTTTCATCAATTTCAAATCTCTCTCATAGTTTCATATGTGATGTGACTGCATTCCAACAATTTTTACCCAATTTTGTTAAGAGTGAAAAACGATGCAGCTTTCTGCGTGATAAACATGTCACTTTACAATGAAGTTCCACAGATGTGAACAAAACATGAAGAACATAATAAAGTGGAAACTTCAACACATGCTGCAAACAAAACAGTCTTGTGGCAAACACTGCAGCAACAACTCCAGTAATATTTAAAATTTACAAACATATATAGTGACAAAAAAAAGCAAGTTCTTTCTTCCAATACTGAATCAACTGTGTCAAGAAGACTGTTTTCTGCCTTTACACTGGGCTGCCTCTTCATTCTAGGTTAACTGTACTATACAATAAACATGTTTAATAATCTGCGAGTAAAAATTCCAAAAAATCATTCAACATACCAAGCTCCAAGGAAAATTCATAAAATCCCCTTAACTTTCCAACAAGGGGTAAAACAGCTCTCCAAGCAACCTCCTGCAAGTCATCATCTCTTGGATTTGCAATAGCCTGTAAAAGAACAAGTCATTTTTCAAGTGATTTATTGCTTTTAACTTTTGGAAAAAAATTTATTTATATATTAAAACCTAATGATACTGCCTAATTGAAGCAGTTCATGCAGCTTTGATTAGGCAGTATCAACGGGTAGGATTTTCTGTTTATTCCTCCCAAGTACAGGTTCACTTACCAGGTAATTTTCAATCCTGTCTTTCCAAATTGGGGTCCCTTTCTTTCACAATAAATGGCTCATTCATTTATGTATTTAAGAAATTTATTTTGAGTTTTACAAAAAAGAAACCCTTAAAACTCTAAATGACAAAAGGACTTAATTAAACTTGTTCTGCATAGTAGGGCTTTTGTTACAAGCCTCAGATTACAAAACTCTGACAGAGGCAATATTTGTTTTTACCAGTGTCTTAATTTTAGTGGTTTGTTTCTTGGTTGTTTTCTCCATCATGGAAATTTGATAAAACTGGACCTACCTATTGTGGAAATGGTTAGTCTTTTAAAGTGTGTATATGTAAAAAAAAAAAAAATAAAATAAAAAAAAATATATATATATATGTGTGTGTGTGTGTGTGTATATACATACCTATCTATACACTACAAACACAAGACATATATCAAATCAAAGAGGCATTTTATCTTACAAGTTACAGTTACACAGATTACTGTAACTTTAAATAAAAATGTCTAGATAACTTCCAATAAAATCTCTTGCATTGAATCTTGTTCAGAAAAGTACATAACAAATTGTTACTAATTTTAATTTTACTGCATTAAAAATTTTGTTACAAAACACCAGCTCAATAAACATCACTACAAAAACCAAATAATATTCAAGTAAAAATAATTATCAGGACTTAGTAATAAACAAATAATTCCAACTGTCAAAATTTACTTATGTACTGTACAGTTAGGCCCTGAAATTTCCACCCTCACTAAGTTCCAAAAAGGTACTTGTAGTTGTCTAAGTGGTCAGAAATTGAAATTTTATTATGAAATATCACCCTTCTGAACGAACTTGTGCTTCAGTAGCAAAACAGTTTATTTGGTGATTTTTGCCAAGCGTCCGTAGTGATAAGTGGCATTCTTTGAAAATAATTGTTTGTTTAATTTTTAACGTATCACGTAATTTTCCAAGGTGCGCGATTTTACTGAAGCCATGTTTCTGTTTTGAAGATGCAATTTTAGTGTGACAAAGACACTTTCCGTCTGGACATATATTTCCTGGTAATAATAATAACAAAGTTCATGTCCAGCATGACAGCCCGCACAGAAAGATGGTATTCAGCTGCCAGACGAGAAAACTTAACCCCGGCTACCGACCAGTAGCTTTGGAGGTTCAACACCTTCCTCAATATGTTGGTGGTTCCAATGATGGTAGATGTTTGGACTCCACCCAAGACATCAGGGATGTCCAACTCTTTCAAACTGTGCTCCAAGCGCTTCCTCACCACTCCTAAGCTTCCCACGACGATTGGGACAATGCTGGTATATACGCTATGTAACTTTCGGATTTGTTGGGCCAAGGGAGAATACTTAGTGACCTTTTCTTCTTCCTTAGCTGTCACATTTCGATCGGAAGGCACAGCAAAATCTACAACCAGCTATCTCTTCTTAGTGTGGTCAACAACAACAACATCTGGATGATTACATTCCACCTGTTGCATTGTCTTCACTGATCTATCCCACCAAACTTCAAACCTACCATCTTCACTCTTTCTAACTTTGTCAGGCACCTCTTCAAACCATTTCCCCGCACATTTCAACCCATACTTCTTGCACAGCTCCCAATATATTCTCAATCCCATCCTATCATGTCGCCTCTTGTACTCCTTCTGAGCCAGTACCTTACACCCACACGCAACATGCCAAACTGACTCAGATTCAATTCCGCAGATGCGACACATAGGACTAACACCACCATCCCACTTCGACTGCGCCAACCTTGTCCTCAATGCTTGCTCTTGAGCAGCAAACACAAATGCCTCTGTGCTTTTTGCAAGGAAACCACCTTTAACCCACTGTACTGATCTCTCTGTTGCATTTTCATCCATCTCCCGAAAGAACCTACCATGCAGAGCCTTCTCCATCAATCTCTCCTTTCTCTCCTCAACCACTCTCGTCTTGTAATGCTTCTTTGTCTCCCTTCCATGCATAATCATTCCAGCCACCTGTTCCAAAATCGTCTCCTCAGTAGCATGTACATACTCTTCTAACCCTAACTCTTCCTGCCTCACACAATCTTCAACGCTGATCAGGCCACGACCCCCATCCTTTCTTCCGATGTACAGACGATCTACACTACTATTCCTATGGAAAGCACCATTCATCGTTAAAATCTTCCTTGTCTTGGTATCAAGTTTGCGTAGCTCAGCATCAGACCAATGCAGTATTCCAGAGCTGTATCGGACAAGACTAACTTTGATACCAGGAACCAAGTTCCCAGCATACAACCTCAACTTTGCCAGCAATTTCACACATCGTACGTACTCATTCCCAATTTTCTCCTTCATCTTCTTCTGCATGACCTTTGCCCCTTCTAGCACTCCCAGGTACTTGTACCCATCTTCATCAACCTCCTTCATCAACTCCCCACTCGGTAGCTCGATTCCCTCACATTCAGCCCTTTCACCTCTTTTAATTTCCAAAACAGCACACTTATCTAACCCAAACTGCATCCCAATGTCCCTAGAGTAAACCCTCACCACCTCAACCAATGTGTCCAACTCACGTTTACTCCGCCCAAACAGCTTCAAGTTATCCATAAACAATAAATGATTAATAATAATAATAATAATAATAATAATAATAATAATAAAAAAATAATAATAAAGATTAAGAAATACGAACAATTATGTTTTGAGAAAGATGGGAAGATTATAACATAAAAGTGGTTCCAATAGTTGGATGTCTCGGTGCAGGAATGAAAGAACTGAAAATGGCCATTCAAAAAATCTTTGTTTGATAATGAGAAAGAACTCCAAGCATTATTGAGAGAAATCCAGAAGACAGTATTTTGAGAAAGTGAATCAATCATTAGAAAAGTGTTATCGGGACTACTGACTTGAGGTGTGTTGCATGAAGCTAACAAAATTTGGTAGCTCAAGCTATCCAGGGCTGCTTGGGGTAGTAAAATGGTCGGATTATTATTCATAAGCTACTGTGAGCAGGATTGGGTGATAATGGTTGACTTTATCATTTCCAATAGTATCTTTTAATTATAGGATGGAAATTGCATTGTTAGTTAATCCAAGAGTATAATAATAAGAATAATAAGAATAACAACAACAACAGCAACTACTACTACTACTACTACTACTACTACTACTACTACTACTACTACTACTACTACTAGGAAATAGATGTCCAGACTGAAAGTGTGGAACATGTCTGAGTGACCAAGCAAGTACTGAATGGATATCAGAGATAAATGAGATAAAAATTAAACAGTCCAAATTTGCTTATGTACTATTCAGTACAGCCATGTACACCTGTTAAATTAGATCCACCACAAAGTGCGAAAAATGTATTTCCAGCCACATCAGAGAGCTGAAATTAAAATTTTATTATGAAATATGACCCTTTTGAGCAAGTCTGTAATTTTTAAAAATTAATATTACTAAAAAACGATATTAAAAAACTAATTTTAAAAAGTTGTCAGAAAGAGGACTTGATCCCACGCCCACACATTCACAGATCAGCGTCTTAGACGAATCGGCCATCCTGACAAGTGTCAAACGTGGGGATTATTACATTATCAGTCAAATAACAAAGCTTTATTTCATGACCAAGGTGTAACGACCAATTCCAGTTACTCAATAATTAGCCAATTTTGAGGACTATGCCACCTGAGAGAGCTGAAATCAAAATTTTATTATGCAATATAACCACTTCGCATTTTGTGGTGAATCGAACTTAACAGCTGTACATGGCTGTACTGAATAGTACAAAAGCAAATTTTGACTGTTTAATCGCTTTGCTCACTCAGACTAATAAGAAGAAGAAAAAGAAAAAAATTAATGGCCACTGTGAGGACAAAACCTGCAACCTTAGCGTAACTAGCAAAACACTTTGCCGACTGAGCTACTCGTCCATGCTGGAAAACTGTTGTGAAAGTAAATTCAAAAGGGTGCTTTAATTACTTTGAGGTAGTAAGCCTCTGCCAGGTAAATTAATTACAAAAAACGTATTTTCAGCCAGATGAGAGGTGAAATTAAAATTTCATTATATAACATAAGCCTTCTGAGCAAGTCTGTATTTTCTTGAGCTCTCTCAGGTGACTGGAAATACTTTTTTCACACTTTGTGGTGGGTCAAATTTCAAAGGTGTACATGGCTGTATTTTGACTAAGTAACAGAGGACTTTGAAAAGTCTGCTACTAGGTTTACCTCTCCCACTAGTCAAAATCCACCAGCTCGACAGGACACCTCCCATTCCTGACCCTGTGGTTCAACAAGCTAGTACTAACAATCAAAAGAAACCAAGATTCAAATGGACAAGGGAAGAGTATTCTAAGGTGATGTATTGCTTTTACTATGTACTTGAAGAGCCAGAAATGAATAATACTGATGATACGTATACTACATGGTGTTTAAGGAATAGTAATAGTGAAAAAATGGAAATGCTTGGCCCTAACAAGCTAGTAAATGTTAGAAGATACATCGTTTGTAGCAAAAAATTGACCGATATTGAAATCTCGATAATTAAAGACAGGGTAAAAAAAATGATACCAGAGAAGTACAGGTAGAAAATGATAAAGTTGAAGGAAGTTTAGATGACAAAAAGGTGATCTGGAGTGCATAACACTATGATGTACCAGCACGATAAGAAGAGTTTCTTTAGGAAGCCAGAAGGAACTTATGGTCAAGAGGGTAAAATGCCTGATATGGAGAAAAATGTGCTGGAGAAGAAAATGGGGGGAAAAAAAGAGAGAATGCTAAACATGCCATATATATATATGATAAGATAAAACACGAAAAATAAGAACTGTGACTGCAACTAATAGTTTCACGATATTTCGATCATCAGGCAATAATGAACAAATACTGTACATGCTTTTTATAAACAAATAAAGTAGGCCGCTCATCAAAAATAAAA
>RDPX01000133.1:1806534-1834624 GCA_003991215.1 Morbakka virulenta | reverse complement strand
TGGGGGGGGGGGGGGTGTTATTTTATGATAGGTGCTTTTCCGATTTTTTCCTTTGTATCCCATATGAAACTGGATACTTTTTTGTGCTGTGTTTGTATTTACTGTGGGTGAATGATAATTTATGTTTAGCGTATCTGTGTTTCCATGGCCTTTCGGTTAATCCTATGTATGCCTTTTCGATGTTGGTGTCAATGATACTGTCGTCTTGTAGATGACGTTTGGTGTAGTGCATTTTCCTGGAAGACGGCATTGACTTTATGTTCTGCAGTTACAGGATTGGTTTGTTATTGTTTTGGGGCTGATGATGTTGTTATTGTGCTTTTTGATGATTTGTGACATATTTTCTGTGCAACTAAAGCTTAATTTTAAGGTGTTCCTGTTAAATATCTTGTGGAGTTTGCTGGATGCAGGGAAATGTTTGTGGATGAGGTTTAGGAAGGCTTTTCCAATGTTTGTTTGGACGGTTTTGTTAAAGGGAGGGTTGAACCAGATGATGTTTCGTTTTCTAGTGCGATTGTGTGATTGGTGTGGTGTAAATGATAGGGATGTTGGATGTCCACTGTTTTTGAGGGCAGCTTCGTAGTCGGGTTTGGCATCATGTATATATATATATATATATATATATATATATATATATATATAAATATATATATAAGAAGTGAAAGGAGAGGTCGGCAAGAAAGTAAATGATTTTGACATTAATAGTTTGAAAAAAGTGCCTTCTGATTTTTTTAAAGACTGATTCAAAAAATCTTCAATTTGAGTAGTCCTTATAGTTGTAAAAAGGCCTTTAGTAAGTTTTTGATATACACACATAAAAAAGGATGCTTAAATTTGCTGCTAAAGGGCTGTCTTTAAACCTATATTAATTCAAACTTCTCATTAAGAATGCAAGTGATTTTTCAAATTAATGTTGTTTACAACGAATCATTGGCCTTGCATGAAAATCCCAAAATGTTGAAGGGCTTAAAATACCAGGTGGCTTGCTGTACTTTTTAGTCAAGTCAGTGTCCTTTTTTCCCTTC
Organism: Morbakka virulenta; assembly: GCA_003991215.1. Classification (NCBI taxonomy): domain Eukaryota; kingdom Metazoa; phylum Cnidaria; class Cubozoa; order Carybdeida; family Carukiidae; genus Morbakka; species Morbakka virulenta. The sequence continues at coordinate 1,833,599 of RDPX01000133.1, read as the reverse complement.
TATTTAAAGATAGCACATCTTTTAATGTTACAGCTGCACTTGTAATTTATATGTAATTTTATGTATTATATGTATTATATAGATTTGGATATGGCAACCAGATGGACGTTAAGAAAGAATGTCTTACTCATGGTACATGCTGTTGATGTTCAGATATACAGAGATGATTAAAGTAGCACAATTAAGAATTTTAAACTGTCTAAATTTAAATTTAGTCTAACTGTCTACGCGACTAACAAATTCCTAAGATTTCTGAAGAAAAAAAAATGAACATTTGATATTACAACCTTTTAATTTTCAAGCTTATCTTACCTCTCGTATTTCAGTACTTGCTCCATTATAGTCCTGCAGTTGTTTTAAAACACTTGGTGCCACTTCAAGAACTGAATGGACTACTTCCCAAACCTCCCTTTCATTTTCTGTGGGTGTTGCATCTACAATTAACCAAACCAAGAAAAAAAGTTTTATTAAATCTATATCAACTGACTAAATGCTACTAAAAAAAGTCGAACAAGGCTAACTATAGTTACATGGTTGGTCTTGTATACATGTAAAAGTATGTACAAATACAAAAAGGCATATTATATATATATATATATATATATATATATATATATATATATATATATATATATATATATATATATCCAATACATGTCACTAGCTGCTTGCATCCACTGTTAGGCAATGTCTTTCTCTATAGGTCTCCAAGTATTTCAGTCTTAAGCTTTGATTTTGGCAGTTCTTTGCAAAACAATTAAACTTATCCCTCATTTTTGGTTTTTGTCACACTTGGCTTCTTTCTGTCACAATGGTCCCACTCTGATATTGTTTATTTTAACATTTCTTTTATAATTGCTGGAAATGACCAGTAAAGTTCAATTTTCTTGAGTTAAAGATTAGACACAGATGTTTACTTTTGTTTTTCTTTTATCAATCTTCTTGGATTCTTATTTTCCTGGGTTACTTCAAGTTTGCCAATCACTCTTTGGTGTCTCTTGGAAGGCAACCTGAAAATATCTATTGTGATATGGTATCTGACTGTTTTATACCTTTTTGTTGTGGAAATGACTTGAAAGTCTTGGTCCAGTCTTATGGATAAACTTGCAACTCCCACACATGTGCTTCAGTTGCATTGGTTACTGTAGCTCTTTCACACCATTAAAGGCTACCTTTTAGTCAGACATACCACAAAAAGTATATAACTATAGATGGTCAATTATTCACACTTTCTACTATTCTGTGGGAGAAAATTATCATTCCAAAGAAAAAGGTTCTTTAGCATGCGTGCATGCACACATGCACATAGAGAGAGAGAGAGAGAGAGAGAGAGAGAGAGAGAGACAGACAGACAGACAGACAGCGAGTAAAAATACACAGAGACAATATTATGCAGTTTAACAACTTCCAGTTAGATGCACTTTTACTACAGAAACAAATCCTGATGTTAATTAAACACACACTGCACTAATAGAATAATATAAAGTATAAATACCACTACTTACTTTCAAAGTCTAGCCAGACATCAACATTTTCTGATTCTGTAGACCTTGTTAGAACTCGCAAAAGGTTACCCATCCCACCATTTGGTTGTGCTATCATAAAAACATAAAAATTTAAGAATATCAATCAAGAGTATTTGCAACTTTGCTCACTTTTTGTCAATGCTTCTAAATTTGTATTGCACTGGGGGGCAAAACTGGCTTGACCACAGACAAGAAAGTGAATATCTGAAAAATAATTGTGTGGCCTGGAATTATAAATGAATTGCCTTCTGTTTAACTAAAAGTTTAACTTAACTTTTAATTTTAAAATTAACATATCATCTTCATATCTTTAAAAATTTTCAAAACAAATACATTTAGACTTTAAATTCTGCCAAGCACATGGAAGACAAAAGTCTAAATCAGCAGCATAAGAATCAAGAATTCTATTTCTTAATTCTTATACTGAATTAGGAATTCTATTCTTTTCTAACCAAGAAAGGCATCTTTAATGTTTTGCCAGGGGGATATAACTGCCTACCAAATTTCCTTTTTCTGCTCAAACTGAATCAATCATCATTAAATATAAATGTACTTTAAGCCAACAAGACCTTCTTCAAACAAGAAATTACTTGGTCAACTTGGGAGCTTGCATGAACATGTCAAATAAAAGGGAAAAGCTACATATAGCAATAGTGACACCAAGTTTGTGGAGCAATCTGAAAATCAGCTCAGGAGTTCTTACTCTATCAGGCACCATCAAGGAAACAAGGGCTGAGTTAAGTTTATCACAATGGAGGACGTAAAATCCTAACAAGGACCTGCTCTGCAAACCTTGTGGTATTTTGTGATAAAAATTCCAGGTAGGTTTCTGGAAATCAGGGTGGTGTAGTAAAGATTAAGTGACAAATGTTTCAAGGCAGCTGTACAATTAAGTTAACTTTATTCATTATTCAAACGTGATGAAATGAAAGAAGAAATAAGTTTTTCAAAACTAACTAGTTTGAGGAAAAATATGTAGCATTCAACTGGCCCTTCAGGTACATATTTATATATAGTTACAACTAACATCTAAAGCATTTTTTAAAATGTAATTTGGTTAAAGATTCCTACAAGAGTCAGGAAGGATAATTGTTTACAACAGTGACTTATAAGTTTATACAGTTTACAGCTGCAAAGATTGCACAGACATCACTAAACCCTTTTTTTCTTAAATCTATACCTATAAGTTAATAACAAAAAAAATCTTTCAGGTATGTGGTAACCATGAAGATTAATGATTTAAGCCATTGCCTTTGGTGAGATCCTTACTATGCTCTGTGAGGATATAATCCAAACCTGTTACATTTTNAATGGAGGACGTAAAATCCTAACAAGGACCTGCTCTGCAAACCTTGTGGTATTTTGTGATAAAAATTCCAGGTAGGTTTCTGGAAATCAGGGTGGTGTAGTAAAGATTAAGTGACAAATGTTTCAAGGCAGCTGTACAATTAAGTTAACTTTATTCATTATTCAAACGTGATGAAATGAAAGAAGAAATAAGTTTTTCAAAACTAACTAGTTTGAGGAAAAATATGTAGCATTCAACTGGCCCTTCAGGTACATATTTATATATAGTTACAACTAACATCTAAAGCATTTTTTAAAATGTAATTTGGTTAAAGATTCCTACAAGAGTCAGGAAGGATAATTGTTTACAACAGTGACTTATAAGTTTATACAGTTTACAGCTGCAAAGATTGCACAGACATCACTAAACCCTTTTGTTCTTAAATATATACTTATAGGTTAATAACAAAAAAAATCTTTCAGGTAGGTGGTAACAATGAAGATTAATGATTTAAGCCATTGCCTTTGGTGAGTTCCTTACTCTGCTCTGTGATGTCATAATCAAACACTGTTACATTTTCTAAGCAGCTAGTCATATTAATGATAGAAAGGGTTGAAAGAAAGTTTATTCTGTTGAGCATTATCACTTTCTTATCTTGGTTGAAGTACACGACTACCATAGTAAGTGGAAACAATGTACAATCCACCCTTTTATACTTTGTATTTTACTACTGGCAGATCAGGTCATAAAGTATGTCTTGTCCCACAATGTGTTATCATAAACAAACAGAAAAGCATTTATGTGTACAAAACACCACCAAGCAACTCATTTTCTCCCAAACTTGAATTCATAGCAAATGTAATAGCCTTGCACTCATTTTACTATGTAAAACGGTATTATTTGTACATTAATCACGCTTCAATCATAAACACTTTCCAAATATTTTATCCATATCCATTCACAAATTTAAGTTATTTTGCACAGAACCAGACAAATGCAGGTGAAAACATAAGCTCCTTGGCAGAGGTAATCAATGATGGCATCCATGACACGAAACCAATGCAGGGGAAAATGAATTGTCCTTATTCAATTCCGACTAATAACAACCACATAATTTAATACTACAAACACCAACCTGTATTGCTGTACATTCTATTTTTAAAACAGGTGTTCCCAGTGAACACAGATGGATATTAAAATATTCATGGTCCAGAGGTTTGAACAAGCTAGCAGGTACCTGGTAATAGTAGCTTTCATAAATGTTAGGATTTTTTATAAGTACTTTTTGTATCAAAACTTTAATCTTTTTACGAGGGTACATGTTGTGTATATCCAATAGTTTTAATTGCTTAAGGATGGCTTGTGGCATTAGAAAGGCAAATCACGACGCCTAGATGAATGTTTTGCATTGTTATTCCCCAGCTAACTTTCACAAGTATCACAAGTGAGGTAAATTGCATATCTTGTACTGGCAGCTGTCTTATGCTTGTAGAAAAATCAATCATAATAGATGTTGGTGGTATGCAATAGCAACTGTCAACATGTTTTTTTCAAGGTTAGACCATTTTTTGCAGATGATAGAAAATATTAGATTTTATTAATGGCAGGAACCAAACAGGGAACTACAAGAGCAAATATGATGAACAAGTAAACAAAATTCAGTAATTTTAGAGAAGAAAAAGATTCTTATCCAAATCCACTAAATGTCAAGCTTGTAAATTCAAACTGAAAAAGTGTGATTTAAAATGTTGCTGAGGTTAGAACAAAAACATGACAAAATGAAAATTGTTGTGCACTTATGTGAACAAGTGAAGTCAAATTACTTCAAAAAGAGCACTTGATTACCAAATATGCTCTGACTCTAAAATAAACAAGGGTGGTCAATGTCACCCCAGTGAAACCAGGAATTTTGGAGTACATTTGATCACCTAAAGGGAAGCTATATTGAAAAGAAACTGGGTACTAATGGATAACCCACAATGCCCATTGTCGGCATGACAGACTCAAGTGGAAATATGCCGAGTCAGATTTGCTTTTGTGCAATTAGTTGATAACTTTTTCCTAGAATTCAGAAGTATTATCTGACTAGATGGCATTTTTCATCACACAGTAGTTGACCAGGATTATTTCAAAATAAAATGAACCCTATCTTTCTCATTTTATTTTACTCAATCAAACAGATTTAGAGGTGGTCAGTTACCCACCACTTGAGAGACTGGGGTAACTTTGACCACCTGCTGCTAGAAGCATTGCCATAGAAGCAATTGGCTAATGGTTCCTCAAGACATGTTCCTAAATATTGTTATACACTTGTTGACTGATTTCCTTCTGTCCTAATTTAATTCATGTTCTACGAACTACCAAATTTACAAAATATTCTTTGATTTTGCACACTTATGGATGGATGCAGGCACATTAAAGGTAAATATGTTTTATATTTCAGGAAAATGCCATAGAACTGCATGAGCTTGAGAAAAGTGGTCATACACTGCTTTTACAGAAGAAGCTTTGGAGGAGTGCCTGGCAGCTATTGATGCTGGTTTATCAGTACGAAAAGCACGTGTTCAAATCCCAAGAGCAACAATCCACAACAAGCATCATAACAAGCATGGCAACAATGTTAATTCACCCACAACTTTCACCTGGGAAGCAGAAGTTATTCTCCATAATTATAACTCACCATAACTGGGGGTTTCCAATGGCCAAAGTGAACTTGTGAATCCTTGTTACAGCTTACTTGAATAAGCAAGGAAGTAGAGTTGTTAAATTCCCTGATAATATCCCCAAAGATGGCTGGGCATCAAACTTCATGAAAAGGTGGGAGCTAAGTCACCATTCAGCAACAAACATTCAATGCATACAAGCAAAAATTACAAAGGAACAGTTGCAGGAGTATTTTGATAACATCAAAGTAGAGCTTGACGGTGTACCTGCTTCTAATGTCTGGTATTCTGATAAAATGAACCTCAGCAATGACGATGATGATGATGATCATCATCATCATCGGTTTAACGTCCGTTTTACACACTAGCATGTGTTGGAGCAAAAACGGTTATTATGAAGCATAGAACTAAATACCCAGAACATATAATGAAGAGCAGCAAAGCCTGCTTTTCCTTGATGTTCTGTGGCAATGCCACTGGAGAAATCCTTCCACCACATACAACACCTAAATCCACCCATTTATATGATGTCTGGCCTAAACATGGTCCTTGAGGTGCCCATTTCAACAGGACCAAATCTGGTTAGTTTGATCCGGATACTTTTGATGACTGGCTTTTTCACGTGTAAAAAAGAAATTGTGTGGTGGAATACATGATATGCAGTTCTGTAACAAAATATTATAGTTGCATTCAGGATGTTTTTTCTGTTGCCATTTTATGTGGGCCTATATCATTGATTCAGAATTTCACTAAAAAATCAATTTTTTGGTATTAGGAACCAAGACTACTTGAAAGTTATATTCTCCACCAAAACACAACTATCTACTGCCATTTAAATTAATTAGTATCAGATCAGGCTCCTTACAAGCCCAGTCTATTCATAACATTAACATTTACTGGGTCAAAGTTACCCTACTGCCAGGTAACTTTGATCATGCATGTGACCATGCATGCAACCATGCATGCAAGCATGCATGGTCTTGGAGTGCAATGTACTTTCACAAAATCATTTCAAAACTTCAAGAAATGATGCCATTGCCAGAATACTGCACGGGGAGCTGTGCAAAATCAAAAATTCACCCCACAGTTAACTGTGGTACCAGCAGGTAGCAACTGGAACAGAATATCCAACTCTTTTCAGTAAGGGCAAAATGTAGTCTTTGTCAAATAAAACAAGTAAATTATACTGCCTCATCTTCTGTCACATGGGTCAACAAGGGATGCATCCCCCAGGGCCAGGCCAGCCTTAGGTTGAAAAGTATGCTACTCTTCGCAAACAAACGCCAGCATGGTCACTAGGGAGGGAGAAACCCCACTCTTGGCCTTGCAGGATCACCACATAAGAACACTTGAAAGGGGAAAAAAAGATGACCAAGGGAAGAGCACAAGGAAGTTGTGTATTGCTTACATTTTGCACTTTAATCTCTGGTGTAAGAAAAAAAATGATAGTGAAAAAAATTGAAAATATTGATGCTGATAAGCTGGCAAATGTCAGAAGGTATATTATGCACAAAAAGAAATTGACCGATGTTAGAATGAATGTTGAAAGAGAACTATAATATGATACACAGGATGATACAAAGAATAGTGATATTGATGTTAAAGTAACTGATTGAGGTGGAGGTGAAGTTAAAGTTCAGGATGTTTGGCAATGGAAATCAGGAGGTAGCTAAGTGCAGAAGGCCTGGAGGCAATGAGAACAGACATCTTTGAGAAATTTTCAAACAGTACAGCACACTGATATTAACAACAGAAACCCACTTCTTAAGGTTTGTCACTCTTTTAAATACAAATATATCTTTAAGCTAGGAAATACTGCACTTCAACAAACATCTGGTGTTAAGACCAAAATAAAAAGAACTGATGCTCAGAAACCAAATAAACAAAAGTGGCCAAGGAAAATTGATAAGGAAACTGTGGAGTACAAAAAAGTAATCACTACATCAGATAAAATGCAAAAAGGCAAAGAATTAAGATCTGGGAAGGCTAAAAAGATAGCAAGGAAATACAAAATAGAAAACAAAAGCCAAATCCTCAACATTAAGAGCTGAAGGAATGCAAGGGTTGTTAAGAACCAGTTTAAGTTCTCTTGTAAACAATGTTGTTTAAACATTGTTTATAAGTGAAAATATTGAATATTGTATAACAATATTGTTTAAATGTTGTTTGTAGGAAAACTTAAACTGATTCTTAACACTAAGGGCAATACCATAACCAAGAACTGGTAAAAAAATTTTGATATTAATTGACTTTTTCCTTTGAAAGTCATGGACAACACCTTTTATCAACAATATTTGAGACTTATTCTTCTGTGTAATGGATAGTTTTTTAATTACCTTTATTTTGTAACATAATTAAATGAAACTCTGATATTCTTTTAGTAGTTTGTTTGACAAATGATATGGTGTTAAAAATATATCTCACATAACATGACATTTGATGATGATGAAAATAATAATACTTATATAATGATGATAATGGTAGTAATTTTGGGGGGTTTTTAATGTCATTTACCCCAAGTAACAGGGGCTAAGATGGTGCCCTTCACTGGGACTTGGATTTGGCTGTGAGGAATTTCTTGGCTGAATGCCTTTCCTGATGGCAACAAATGACTTTTTCTTCTGTGAATTTCTAAAGTCGCCTGCTCAGGAATCGAACCCGCAATTCTTGGTTATACTGCAGTTGTACTAATCATTAAGCCACGGCTCCTCAAATCTGGTTAATATTGCCATGAAGCAGCTGCACTGACATCCATATACCCTGCCCATGGTTTTGTCACTTTGGTTCCTAATAATAATAACAACAATAATAACAATAACAACAATAGTAAACATCCTGGATATGATGTCAAAATGCATCCACTTGTAGAGTTTCAAAATAGAGGAACGATACTATCGTTGCCACAACTTCCTCCAGGTCATAGTACCTGTTATCCCTGTCTAAGTAGAGCTCATTAGCCTAGGTTGGCACTCCATCTAGTAGAAGGAAAACTCTGATTTTAAACCTAGCCTATTATTTTTATGATGAGGTCACCCCCCCACCCCCCAAACACACACTCCAAAAAAAAAGAAAAAAAAAGAAGCCACATCTCCTGTCCAATGGGAAAAAAATGCAGTGCATCCCACTGTGACCGGGCTGCCAGGATAAAAAAGATAGCTACTGCATGGTAAACACTTCTTATAGACCAGAAAGCATCCCATGACCAGCCTTGTCCATATAATCACCCTTTTTTTAAGTTTTACCAATAAGTGGAAATCATAAAAAAAAATGACAAGTATGGGCATGGAAGGAAAAGAAAGATGTAATTGAGGCTTACTTTACATCTGTTCTATTTTTCTCCAGCAATTCCAACACAAATCAAATATCAAATATGAAGACAATGTAACCCAAATGTTGGGTTAAATATGGGTAGTAGTGAACTGGCCAAGAAACATCATATTCACTAATACCTTTTCAGAAATAGAAATCAATGAAATTAAAGAAAAAAAATAAGACAGCATCATCAGGAACAACACTGAAGCCACTGTACCTGCAACACCAACGTCTTTAAAGAAACCTAATGAAGATCTGGACATACCTCCAAATAATGAGGAAGTGCCAAATGCAGGTCCAAGTGGGCATAATGAAAATGATGAAATTAATCAAAATCTCAGATTTAATATTACCTGAATAGCTCAGAATTGCAGAAACTGATATGTCTGATCATAAATCTCCACCAAAGATCCAATGAATTATTTCTTCTATAAATGAAGTATGCGGATCCAAAACAAAAACTTCACACAGGAACATTCTTAAGAAAACAGCTTGGCAGGACAGATCAGACATATAAATCTTAACAAATATAGGCAGTTCTAATAAGCAGATAAGGAAGTCCAACACTAAAAAACTGAAATTGAAACATAACATCATTCATGAAATCGACATTAACATAGCTATTAAAACCATCAAACAAACCACTTAGGCCAAAATAAGCTTGAATCAGACATTTTTGAGAAGAGATCAAGATTTTATAAGGATAACAACATGCTCAGGAATAACCAATAAAAACTCCTATAGTGTTAATGGTAAAAACCTAACCAAAGTAAACACTCCTTCAAATTAAGATAAGATTGAAAACTTTTGGGCAAAAATTTCGGTGAGAAAAAAAATTATGAATCACATTTTCCAATTGTTAGAAATTTTCTTTCTCATACCATGAAACTATGGGAAACAACATTAACTCTGAATTTTGAGAATGGGTCTACAAGTGCTGGTAAAATAAAAAACAATAGCAGTACCTTTCAAGCTGACTCATTGCCCATTCTTTTCTGTATGGCACTGTTTCCTTTAAGTGTTCTACTTAATGAATGCAAGTGGGTATCAAATCTTTTATAATATTGTAAACCAATTGTTATATATGGATGATCTCAAGGTGTTTGCTAAAAATGACTCCCAACTAACTGGGCTACTCAAAAAAGTAGCTCAATTCAGTTGGGACAGGAGAATGGAGTTTGGTTTGGATAAGTATGCCACATGAATTGATTTAAACATCCAACATTAGCCTTCATCACAACATTGAAATCTGACAGACCAAGAGAAGGTATATAAATTTCCAGGGATCTGTAAGGGCCATGGTATTAATCACTTGGCAATCCAGGAAAAAATAAGAAAAGTATGCTACAGAAGGGTGAGATTCATTCTTAAGAGTAAATTAAATATCAGTCACTTGTAGTTTTACTGTAACAAATTGGTAGATTGCTGAAATATAAAAGATTGTCCAAAAAATGAAAATTCCTTACCATACATTACAAGCACCACCATAAAGCTGAAGTGAATTGTTTATACCCAAAGAGGAAAGAGAGAGGGAGGGAGAGGCATGATTCAGTTGGTCCTTTTACTCATAAGATCAACAATAGGCTTGTGTACAAATCTTGATAATAGCAAGGACTGGATAATTAAACTAGTAGTTAAACATGAAAAGCAGAAATTTTTCTCCATTTCAAATTATGACAGACAAACCCATAGAAATGGCAAGAAATGCAAAAATGAATTCAAAATATGAAGGTCTAAAAATTCTCACTGAAAGTAAAGCACCTTATGGTAAGTGCTCTAACTGGCTTAATGACAAAGATGTTGACAAATTTCAAACTGGTCAATGGTTGGTTTTGTCTGGGCTCAAATCCAAAATACAAGGATAGATTATCACAGCTCAAGATTAGCATAGAGGGACTACTGATCATCTGGTGTCCAGTTTTCCCATGGTGGCACTAACAGAATATCAAAAGTGCTATGATAGTGTCGGTCAACATATCAAATGGATGTTATGTAAGAGAAGGTCAACACATCCACTAAATGTCATGTAAAGAGTTTGAACTCCACCATAATAAATATTGGTGGGAGCATAAATCACTGTGTGTAACAGGAAACAATTTTATCACAATACTCTGGCTTTATTATCCTAGCTGACTATTTCCTCACATATACGACCATTCCTGCTGATGGTAACACACCATTAAAGTCATTCAAAAAATGTAGTGAGTATAAGGATCTTGAGAAAGAAATCACAAATATGTGGTATCTAAAAACCAACATAATTCCTGTTGTCATTGAGCTCTGGGAATAAAATAAAAATGTACAACATCACATTGGCCAAATCCTTGGTAATATATCTCCCTTTGTAATACAAAAGATCATACTTATGGGTACAATACACATCTTGCATAAAATTCTTTCAATGTAGAATGCAGCCTTATTATTCTTGTTGTTGCTTGAGGTCCCAGGCTGGGATTTGGCACAAATCATATTTAAACAAAGCAAATTCAAAACAAAAAATAATAAATAATTTAATATACTATTAATAATATAATATAATAAAATAAATAAATAATAAGGAAAACCCTTTATTTTTTCCATCTAAACACATACAGTTACAAACCTCACTAATCAAGGTAAGTTGCACTGGCTTGCCTATTTAACAAAATTAGATATATTACTAACAAAATTAATAAAACAACAATAGTTTAGGGCTGGTCCATGGTTGACTTCTACAACAGAATATGTAGTATGTAGTGTGAATGATTATATTAAAAAGTTTGGTTGAAAGAAAGCACTCTTATTTGTTGTCTATGTTGAAAGTGTTTCACATTTCACTGAAAGTAATACAAGATTTACCAAATATAGCTAAAGAGCTCATGGAGAGATTTACGAAACTAACTTTCAAAAATCTGGAATGTAAATTACAAATCAAAGAACGTAATTGCAGGAAGCATTTTTTCCCAGATTGGTTTCATACCCCACCGTCAATTCAAGAATATATTACTGTTGTTGTGGAGTAACTAAGAGCAAATCAGGCCTCAAGGCAGGCATCTCCAGTTATAATGCATGGCAATAAGAATCCACAGATATCATTGTATATTGTACAGAAGGCTCTAAAGAGCATGTTAATAGAAGCTTGTGTTAATATCACAGAACTAAACCTTAAGGAATATGTAATGAAAAGCAAAGGTAGGTTTCTGGAAGCGAGCTTCAAACAGCATATTTTAGTTTCTTTTGCCAATCAAAGCTCTTTTAGTTTTCTAGGGGGTTTAAAGACTAAGGTTTTTCCTGAGGATACAGGTGGTGCCAACGATATTAGAGGTTTAAAGACCACCTAACACATCTGGGATCTCTAGCTTTTTCAAGTATCTTTCCAGGTGTCTTGACACCACTCCCAGTGCACCTACTGCAACTGGGACAAATTTGGTTCTCACACCATACATTCATCTTACTTCAAAGGCCAGTGGGGAATAATTGGCACACTTCTCATTCTCCTTGTCAACCACATTCTTATCGCAGGGCACTGAAAAATCTATGATGGCACACATCCTTGCTACTTTGTCAATAACTACAATATCTAGATGATTATGTTGCAATTGTTTGGTAGTCATGACACTTTTGTCCCATTATATCTCAACAGTCCAATCTTCCCTAGTTCTCACATCATCAGGTACCCCTTCAAACCACTTTGTAGCACACTTTATCCCAAACTTCTGACACAACTCCTAATAAAGCTGTTATCCCATGCAGCCATGCCTTCTATGGTACTCCTTCTGAGCCAATCCATAACACCCTGCAGCAAGGTGTGCAACTGACTCGGACAAATGTCCACAGTGTCCACAAATCCAACATTCTGCAATAACATCTGCCTTTGATTGCTTTTCTGTACAGTCTCATTCATAGGGCCTGCTACTGTGCAGCACATACCATGGCTTCAGTACTTTTTGGCAGATATCCAGCTCCAAGCTATTGCAATGATCTTGCATCTGCTACATCAGCAACTTCCATAACGACCCTTTCAGTGCATCTTCTTCCCATTCAATTCTTCTGCCCTCTTGCTGTCTGCACACATTACATAGTCTGACTTCGTCTTATCCTTGTTAACTTCCCTAGCTACAACCTTCAGCATCCATTCCTTGCTTTTAACTACATACTCCTTCAGTGATATCTCTTCAGTCTGTTTGCAATCTCTAACACTTATCAATCCCCTTCCACCATCCTTCCTCTTTTGATACAATCTGGCTACACTGCTTCTGATATGAAAGACTCCAAACATTGCCAGTATTTTCCTTGTTTTGATGTCTAAGTCATGTAACTCCTTATCTGACCATTCCAATATTCCAGTACTGTATCTCAAAACACTTATTGCCCATGTATTAACAGCCTGAATTATACTGCCTCCATACAACTTTGACTTAGCAATTACCTTAACTCTTCTAACATATTCCATCCTGACTTGGTCCTTCATCTCACAATTCATAATGCCTGCATCTTCCAACACACACAAGTACTTGTTACTTAATTCTTCCACTTCTCTCATGATTTCCCCATTCAGTAGTACAATAACATCAGACCGCACTTTCCTCCCATTCTTCATTACTAGTATTGCACACTTGTCTATGCCAAACTCCATACCAATATCCTCAGAGTAATGTCTTACTAGATCTAACAGAGTCTTCATTTCCTTCTTGTTCTTCCCAAATATCTTCAAGTCATCAATAAACAGGAGATGATTGAGGAGCTTTCTATCAGGCCCTAAGACATAACCTTTTTTCCTCCCTCTTCAAAAGAATGCTCAAAGGCATCATCACCATGACAAATAAAAGTGGGGATAGCAAATCACCTTGAAATATACCATGTCTAATGTTAACCTCCCCAAGAACCTCACTGTTTGCTGTCAACACTGTTTTTCATTGAGACGTAGTGTTTACAAGGAGTCCTGCAATGTTATTAGCCACTTTAAGAATATCCAGTGTTTCTTGGATCCACAAGTGAGGGACTTGGTCATATGCCTTCTTGTAATCAATCCATGCCACACTCAAATGTTGCTTCTTCCTCTTTGCTTCTTGCAATATGGTTTTATCAATCATAAGTTGATCCTTAGTACCTCTAGATTTACATCTGCATCCCTTCTGATCATCAAACAGAACACCATTGCCAAGCATATGATCATGGACCTTGTCTGCAAAGATCCCAGTCAACAACTTCCACATGTGTGGCAGACATTCCATCAGCCTGTAGTTGCTGGCAACTGTTCCCTTCACGACCTCCTTCTGTATCAATGTTGTTCTTCCTTTCACCATCCATCCAGGAACATCCTGAGAATCAATAACCGTTTGCAGAGCATGAGCCATAAAAGGATGCAGACACTGTAACTGTTTGAGCCAGAAGCCCCTTACTCCATCTGGACCAGGGGCCTTCCAGTTTGCCATCTTCCCAATACCAGCTTTGACATCATCATGTGTGATCTCAACATTGTCCACTTGCTGTATCTCTGAAAACCTTTCCCTTATGTCTACCAACTAACAATAAAATTTGTTATCTTCACACCTCCAGCCCTCACCTTCTTCTTCAACATTGCTATTACCACCATTGTCCCTCTTTCACTCAATGCATACCTTCTTTCAAACTCATGCATATATTTCTGCTTCAACTTTGCTCCCTTCCTTCTCTCCTCCATTCTGCTAATATCCTCCTATGCTTTCCTTAAGACATCTCTGCCAATATAGTCTGCTGTCCTTTGTCGGTCATTTTCTCTCCCACAGCAGACTAAGATGGTCTGCAACAACATATGATGCCACATTTGGAAGTCTATTAAGTTCTGTGATGGGCATTCTCTCTCCTACGATGTTATGGATTAAGCCTTGAACTATCTTTACCTCCTCTTTCACTTTTCGCCTATCAATACTTTTCATGCTTGGAATATCACTCTTAATTTCTGGAGAACATCATTCTCAACCTCTGTCAATGCTCAAGACTTCTTGACTACTTCTCCATACATCTACCAAATTCACACAAGTCTCATGATCAGTCTCAAAGCCTTCAAAACTCTCATTATCACTTCCACCAAAAATAGCATCCCATTACTCCTCTCTGTCGAAATACATCACCATTTACATTTTCTGCTTCCATGTCTACAGTTCAGTACTTTCATCAGGATTGCTTTCATCACATTCATTTTCCCTATTCATTTCTTTCCTTACCATTCCTGTGATTTCCTCCCTGACTATTACTGTAACCAAGTCATTATTCTCAATTTGTTTCAACTGGGGCAATAAACTTGCTGTACTCCATCACTACTTCCTCTGGTTTTTCACTCTTCAACTACTTTCTGGATATATCTGCCAGATTTCATACCTCCACTTCATATAAAGCATCCCCACAGAACTCTTCCCTCCCTGTCTGTCCACAGTGCCTTAAAATTTTCTGTTCCAACTCCTTTCCTCATCTTTCCACCCTTCTTACTTCCCCTACCACTACCACCACCAATCCTCCCAGAATTTCAAGCAGCTGCATCATGATGACCAGGTCCACCCTGCAGAACAGTGGGACACCTGCTGGACAAGGGGCCTTCACAAGATGCTCCAGCCCCATTCACATTGTAATCCTCTATACTTTGATTAGACATTCTCCTATAATTTAAGTTAGTGAATTTAAGGTTACACCACCACTGGCATTATAATTGAGTCTCCATCTTAAGGAAAGCTGCCAACCATGGCTAAAGATCCCCTCCCAACCGTTGATAGATATATTGAGCCAACATCTCTAGGAGAGCTGCCATCCAAGGCTAAAGACTCCCTCCCAACCTTCACTTATGTTGTTTCTTATGGGAGCTTGGCACTAGCTTTCACAGAGGTGGACCATTTCTTCCAGCGAAATGTATCCAATGCCACTGGACCCAGACCTGGGATAAGGTGCTACCACTTTCCATGACTACCAGAGCATCTGAGTTTATGTCTTACCTGGGACAAATAATAATAATAACAGAAAGTGTAGAACTTATAAGAAAAGACAGAAGGAAGAGAGAGAAACAAGTATCTGGAAAATTAACTTTACAGAAAGCATTTTGAGCACACAAAAGAAATAGGAGCAAAAGTCATAGAGAGGATTAAGAAAGAAAATGAAGAAATGGTAATAGCTGCTCATTCAGTCCCTCAGAATAAATGCCATAAAACCAAGAATAGATAAAAGCAGGCAAGATACAAAATCCCGTATATGTAGTGAAAAGGGTGAAACAATCCACCACATTGCAAACCAATGTACTAATCTTGAGTTGTTGTGTTGTTGAAAATGAACACTTCCAAGTATTATGGGATTTTACAGTATAGAAAGTTATCAAAATTCATGCAAGAAGGGCTGATATTAAAACAGAGGGCAAAAATTGAAAAAAAATGATCATAACACATGTAGCCATACAAGTTGATGTGAAAATATGAAACAAGGAGAGGGGGAAAAAATCATTAGTACCAAGATCTAGCCAGAGAAATAAAATCTCATTTCTTCTCATTTCACCTCTCAACTCATTTCTTGTTGGTACACCTATTTCCTTCAGAAACTGTTTGAGTCTGCCTGTTACAGTGCCTTGTAGGTGTACCAACAAGAATTGAGTCAATTCTTGTGTAGAATGTGTGGAAAAAGAGAAGAATGTATATCACTTAATTAGCAAATGTGAAATGTTAGTGCAAAAAGAAAATAAAAAGACAGGACACAGTTGATAAAGGATTCACTGGGACTTATGCAGGAAGAACAGTTTAGAGCACAAAGAGAAATGGTACAAACAATCCCAGGAAGGGGGTGATAAAAAATGATAGTATAAAAATGTTGCGAGACATCAATATACAATGTGATGTAATTGAGGCAAGAAGGCCAGGCATTGCATTTACTGTTAAAAAAGAAAATACATGCATTATCATTGATATTGCTGTGCTGACTGACAAAACAATAGAAGACAATTAACAAGGAAGGTAGAGAAATACCAAGGTTTAAAAAGAGAAGTAGCAAAGGAGTGTTAGCAAAGGATTTTGGAAATGGATTTAAAAACTGGGGATTGAGCAGAATATTGTGGAATGTAGAAAACAACCTTGTTAGGAACTGGAAGGTCAAGAACAGTACTAGAAATGTAATAAGTGTAGGAATGAACCCTATTAGCCCTAGGTTTTTAATAATGAGATATGACAGCAATAACATCAGCTAGATGATAGAAGTTTTCAAATAATAATGGCAACAACAACAATAATAATAATAATANAACAATAGAAGACAATTAACAAGGAAGGGAAGTAGCAAAGGAGTGTTAGCAAAGGATTTTGGAAATGGATTTAAAAACTGGAGATTGAGCAGAATATTGTGGAATGTAGAAAACAACCTTGTTAGGAACTGGAAGGTCAAGAACAGTACTAGAAATGTAATAAGTGTAGGAATGAACCCTATTAGCCCTAGGTTTTTAATAATAATGAGATATGACAGCAATAACATCAGCTAGATGATAGAAGTTTTCAAATAATAATGGCAACAACAACAATAATAATAATAATAATAATAACTAATAATAATGAAGGAAATGTGCATCTGAATTTTTTTGAAGTAGACAATAATTAATCTATGGATAAAGCTGTTAAAGGCAGACTACATGGTTCAAGTTGTGACCATGTAGTCTGTATGACCACAAAAGGGTCAATGTGGATAAACAAAAATTTAAAAAGCCAAGAAAAAACAACTCAACTGGTAACTTTAATCCAGCATGCAATGATCAAGGTTATCGGGCAGCCACCATGTGAAACCTTGTTCATTAATAAATTCAAAATGAACTAGGTATGTACACCCACAAAGTATGCTAGAAACCAATAAAGTATGCTAGAAATATCTGTCAGGCAGTTACATAAATATGAATTATCTTATATTCTGTTTGCTCAGGTGTAAACAATTTCAATAGTTCTTTTTGAATAGATCCAGTGGTGTAAAATAGGAATATTAGTATCGCTAAAAGATTATTTTGAACGCTTCTTTGATCAAAACAGGTATACCCGGTATCATGTAGTGGAACCTTTCAGTCACCATTATTAACTAAACGTGCCCCACAAAAAAACATACTCCATAATATAAAACAGCAATATATCAGTTGGTTTTAATCTTCATTATAACAAGTACCACAACCCCTAGTGATTACACTGGCACAACACACCGGGAAACATGAATCCAACAAAACAAATCTTGGTACCCAAAACCACGAATGTACCACTGGGGTATCCCATGTCCACCCTGATCTCTGATCTGGTACGACCTAATGCAAGATGTTGAAAATGTGGCAGCACAGGGTAGAGACCGTTACTAAAGCTACTTATCAGAGGCTAGAAGATTGTTCTACTCACAACACATAATCGCACATCTGTGTATACTAGTTATTACCCGTAAGCATTCAACCTTCTTGTTAATTAAAAAAATGTTCAGAAAACAACTTAATATTTCATTTATTTAACAACAGCCATTTAGCCCCTACCCAAAAGGCGCAAGATACATTTGTAGTACCCTAGGTATTCTTTCAAGTTTAACTTCCCTTTGAGTGGCAGCATAGAAATAAAAGACTTCTGGCGATTAATGTACAGAACAAAAACAGGCGCAAATGAATGTCGTAATGTAAAGAGGCTTTAAAATATTGATGGGTCCTGGCTAAGGTCATAAGTTAGAAATTGTCCCGTTGGCTGCAACATGCAAGGTTCATTCTATCGCTGAACCTGTTCAGTGGGCCTACCAATTAAGACTTTCTGTTTTGCCACTGGTGCATCAAGTTACGTACCTGCAACACCAGTCGTTTCCTAATTATGAAAATTAACAAAGCTGTATTTCACCTAACTGATGACTCTTTTTAAATATCGGGGAAAAACAATAATATTACTCACGTAACTCAATGTTACTTACAAAGCGGAAGATAAACTTTGCCGCCGACTTGGTAAGTCTCTCCATTCACAATTTAACTTCCCTTCCATTTTGGCGGTCGGTAAGCAGAAAAAAGTAACACGACTCACTGAAGGCCTGTACCCCAATTTAATATAATAGATAGCAGTCAAAAATATGCCAAAATAAACTCAGTACTAAGTAAACCAAACATCACTGTTCAGATGACCAAATCGAGATGACACCGTCATCAGACTTTAAATCACGATTATCATTCGAGCTATTCAAGGTTTTTAATTTCTTTAAACGGGCCTAACGGACTTTTCCCACAAGCAATCGCTGTGAAACACAACTACCAATTAGTCTATGTTAACATTTTAACAGTGCATATTTGGTGACCATCTCTGACAAGAAGGGATAGTACACAACGATAAGGGTGAGGGGCTATTTATTTCTTGCAGATGTGTAGTAGCCCAGAACAAATTCCTTTCTGAAGCAATATTTTGAAAGTATGAACCAAGAAGTTGCTATGTCTCATAATACCATTAATGAAATGAAATGCAACATAACTAGCATCTATAATAGGAGGTTCACCCCAAACGATAAAGTTCTCCAAATCAGGAAACTTACCACTGTCTATGTAGGTCCAGTACCACCTACTTTTTAAAGCCTTGTGCACAAAACTACCGTTTATCACAACTTATTCTTCCTGTTTCAAGTCTATGACTTCCGTTCTCCGACCATAATCTATCAAGTATCCAAAATGATGGCCACGAAACTTAAGGAAATGCATAAAACGTCCAAACTTCGCAGTAGTTATCTCTTCTCACCGAAAGGGAACATGGCACACCCCAGGCAAATCCCACAAGGCTATTCGATAAATTTGAAACTGAGACACCCTTGTTAGAATTAAAAAAGTATATTTTCTACAAATGCGAGGCAAAAAGGACATGGCCAGAAGATACTGATCTCCTGTTTGTTTGGTTTGTGGATTGTGGATTAAAGATGGCCGCAGGAGCAATTTAATTCCTTGTCAGGTAAGTATGAATGGATTTGGTTGGTGACACGCCAAAACTCTTCGCAGGAATGTCTAAATACATATCCAATAAATATTGGATTTTAGCGCAATGTCGACAAAGGACGGAAGGCGTATTTGATGATGATGTTTCAGCCTGGTGAGTCCAAGATTCAGATACACCCTGATCTTTCTTGTTCCCCCATTTGAGCCCTACAACGCCACTGGTGCTTTCATTGCTTCCATCCCTAAAACAGACCCAACTGTCCGTGCTGTCTTCGTCTCTTCGATAAGTGTTTTTGAAATCTCCTGGAGACTTCAGAGTTGAGTAGACTTTCAACTTCATACATATGTTCCAACCCCCCCCCCCTTGATATGACCGAGAGACTCCCGATTTGAGAGGTGGTCTCCCGACCTCCCGACAATTTAAAAATCCTACAGCTTTTTGAAAAAACTTCTAATAAAAATAAAAATCTGGTACAAAATAAAGAAGAATCAAGATCACTGATTACAGTTTAACCTCTTCGCAGCAGAAGAAACGATTCGACGTGATTAAATCACAACACAGCATAAATCGTGAAGCCAAACGGTGGAGTGTCCATGTCTGTTCTCTCTTTCTCTTTTTGCTATTTGGTTATGATGGCGCCACAACATAAAGAGCCAAACGTTAGAGTGTCAATGTTTTTCGTTATGGCTATTGTTGCTCTTCGTAACACATTCTTTTTATGTCGCTGAGTTTTTCTTTCATGAAATTGTGTTAGAGATAAAACACGTGCCTCAAAGTTGTTTTGGCTGAGGAAGAAATGGCATCGACAACCCCCCCCCCCCCCCCACCCAAAAAAAAACAACAAGCTATTCTGATGATTTTTAAGAAAGGTTTAACTTTGTTACAAAATGTTCTTCACATGTGCCTGATTAACAACACAAGTTCCATTGCACAATATGCAATACGAATAAACCTTTTGCTCACGGGAGAGCAAACGACATTACATGGCATGCAGAAAAACCAGGACATAAAAAACATTTAGAAGCATTGAAAGGTATGTGTTTGAATTGTTATTCTCTTGTCTGGATATTACACTTTTTTATAAGAAAGTTTACAACGACCACAGTACTCAAACTTTATTAGCAATCCTAGGATTTCAGTACTTAAACTTCCTTAGAACTTTCTTAGCAATAAATTGTATTTTTTTGGGTAATTTTTATCCCTAGTATATATAACAAAGTTCGACAAAAGACACTTTCGACTAAATTAGGTCTTGAATAACATTTACGACATTTAATTTCGCTTTTCAACGATCATAAAAAACTTTGTATTATCTTTATTAACTGCGCCTACAAATAAAGTTACTGTCAAGTCAGGATTGCCAGATCATAAACAGATCATAGTCAAAACAATTGTTCATACGGCTTTTACATGTTTATATTTGTGATTTGGGAAGTTTGGATTTGAAAAAACCAAACTGGCAATTTAGTACGTCTTTCAAGGCTGTTTTATTTCTCTAGTTCCGGTGAGGCGCCGGCAAGTCAATTTCATTTATCTTTTCGCTTATTCAATATTGACCTCTGAAGTGTCAGTCTAATTGAGTCAAGGTCCCTATTAGTTTTAGTCGTGTCTGGATGAAATATTTCAATTTCTACGTGATAAGAAGTGATTTTTGAAATGAAAACATAATATACACTTTCTTAGGTTTGAAGATCTCAGTACTGAGCTTCCTTAACTTTTTGAGAAGCCAAGTGCTACTTTCTTATAAACCACTTCCTTTTCAAAAAAACGTGTGAACTCCAAAAGTCATATTTTCCCTTGTTTTGTTTCTTCTGGGAATACCCAGCTGGTACTGCCAAAGCAAAATGAAGTTCACCTTTCCTTGGTTTCCGAAATAAAAATGGCGTTATTAATAGTCCACCATAATACATTTTTCAATCTTTTCGATCACATGACGCAGTACGTCAAAAACGAGTTCAAAGAAAGTAAGGCCGCAAAAAAACTATTATTATGGACAAACAAAACCCGCAGCAAAAATTAATTGCTTAGGTAGTGATATCAAGGAAGAATTACTTAAAGATATGGCTCAAAGTCCATTTAGCCTAATGGTAGATGGTAACAATGATGCCGGGCTTTAAAAAATGTTTCCAATAAGCATTCGAATATTTGATGTATATTTCAATCGGGTTATGACCAAGATTTTTGACATGAACATGCTCAAGGGTAGAGCCGCAAGCACAGCTGACTGCATGTTTGCAAGCATCAACCAATAATTGGGGGAAAAACTCTTCTTGGAATATGGTGAGTACGATAGGTGTTGATAACACTAACACGAATATTGGATACCACAACTCAATCAAGTCTACAGCCGTTGAAAAACACCCTGAAATAGTTATATGGGGTTGCCCTTGCCATATTCTCCATAATGTCGCCAGTAAGGCAACCGATGCCTTTGCTGTTGTATCGGACTTTAGCGTCGCAGATCACTGTGTTGATCTTTTTTACTGGTTCGATAAATCATCGAAGGCGCAAGTAAATTTTAAAAGAGGACTACGACTTCTGCCATGAAGAATATAAGGAGGTTATAAAATACATTTCGACACGATGGATTTGTTTTGGGCGCTGTGTTAATCGTGAACTACGGAAGTATAATGTCTTGCGTTATTACTATTAAATTAATGTTTATACAGGATACAATACACATATGCAAAATATACATATAAACACATCAGTATTTTACCTATACTGTAAAAACTGCTATCAATGTGGTCCTGTGTTGACACATTATCAAACAAAAAGGAAAAAGGAAAAACATAATGAGAATAGGAAGCTAAAAAACTGCTTTAGGGCTGATCTAAGACTATTAGCATATAGTAAGACACTGAAAATGCTGAAAAACGAGCCTAAATTGAATAGCGGAAATTTAAAGGAACTAATCACTAAAATCTAAAAAACTAAAAATTCAAAGATGCTATTTGAAATCATTTTATTTAAAAATCATGCCTAATTTCTTAGTAAAATTTTTATAATCTTCCTCTTTACGTATTTCTAACAGAAGATCATTGTAAAGTCGACAACCTTGGTAATAGAACGACTGATGACCAATTTCAAGTTTTATCTTAGGAAGTTTTATTGAAAAGTTACTATTTCTTGTAACTCGAACGTACGTGTTAACTTGTTACTGAACGTGCTACACACGTTTCCAGTAATACATTTACGGACAGTGCTGCAGGCTTGCTTCTTCATTCTTCCATACGTTGACGTCACTCGTTTAGATGAATTCTTGCCATATATCAGCTTAGATGCACTATAGTCCATTGAGGCTGGGTTCGCCTTCTGTGTATCAGTAAGTCGTATCTTCACGGCGCAGCAGTATGTTATAATTGAAACGATCATAGAGTTAAAAATCGTCTTGGCCTCATCAGATGTCAAGAGTGGTCCGATGTTTGCGAGGAGTGGTAATCACCCACTAGCTTTTCGTAATCTCTTTTCGAAATCTCCTTGAAGATTCATTGTTGCATCAACGGTATTTCCAAGGTATTCAAATGTTGTTGTTCGTTTGATGAAAACGTTTTTAAATACGATCTCTGGCTTTTTTCTCTGCTGGTTTTATTTTGTGAAACAATGCCTAAGGTGTGACAGGTTGGGTAGAAATTCAAGAAACAACTGAGATAGCTAACAAATTTTTCTTGTCCGCAGGATGTGTTACTGAGCTAACAATGCCCTCTGCAACTCACAGAAGACAGTGTTCAAGTGATCCAAATATATTTTGCAACATCTGTGGGAGATTTACTTTGAAGAATAAGGGTAGCAACATTACTGACTTTGTTAAGAGTGTGTATTTGGCCTACTTCAAAGTACCATTTAGAGACCAAGACAAGTATTGGGCTCCTCACTAAGTGTGCAAAACCTGTGTTGAGACCTTGAGATCATGGTCTTGAAGAAAGAATGCAAAACTCAAGTTTGGAGTGCCTGTGGTTTGGAGAGAACCAAGCAATTATTTAGATGACTGCCATTCCTGCCTTATCAATGAAAAAGGTTTCAATAAGAAAAACAAGCAATATTTGCAGTACCCAAGTATCCCTTCAGCTATTAGACCGTTTTCCATAGTGAAGAAATGCCTGCACCAATATTTATTGAGCTTCCACAAATTGATGAGACAGATCTCTGCTCAGCTCAAGGGATTGGAGGCTTTTTATTGATAGTCCCAAAAGAAGTTTGAAATGTGTTTTGTTACACAATGGAAATAAGTATGGCTGGGTACCAATAGGTCATTCTGTAAAACTTAAGGAAGAATAAAACAATATCAAGATTGTTCTAAAGAAGTTGGAGTATCATGTTCATGGGTGGGTAATTTGTGTGGATTTGAAAGTGGTTAACTTTATTTTAGGTCAGCAAGGAGGATACAAAAAATAGCCCTGTTTCCTGTGCTAACGGGACAGTAGAGCTACAGCAGAGCATTGAGTAAAGAATGAAATACCTTAGCGACAGAGTATGGCATCTGGCGATAAGAATGTCATCAATGATCCTCCAGTGGACAGGAAGAATATTGTCTTTCCTCCCTTGCACATAAAACTTGGATTGATGAAACATTTCGTCAAAGCTCTTGATCACAGTGGTGAATGTCTCAGCTATATATGTTTAACTTTTCCTGGTCTTACAGAAGAGAAAAAAAAGGCTGGTATATTTGATGGAACCCAAATTAGAACACTTATAAGAGAACTAAACTTTATCACATCCATGAATGAGACAGAAGGAAAGAGCTTGGAAGGCATTTTGTAATGTGGTGCAGAATTTTCTTGGGAATAAGAAAGCAGACAACTATGAAGAGATTGTGGAAGAACTGTTAATGAGCCTGCGAGATCTGGGATGTTGATTGAGTATCAAGATCCACTATTTACACAGCCATTTGGACAATTGTCCGGAGAATCTTGGGGATGTGAATGAGGAACAAGGGGAGAGTTTTCACCCGGACATTGAAACAATGGAAGAACGGTATCAAGGCCTGTAGGACTCACACATGATGGCGGATTATTTCTGGAGCTTAATGAGAGACAACCCAGAAGCTTTACATCAGAGATCAGCCAAGAAAAGAAAGTTCAGATCACCATATATATTTATGTATTCTAATATTTTCTATTTTTTTCTGTTATTCTATTTGGATTGCTGTACATCGAATTAGTAATATTTGTTATTCCTTGATATTTTTTTTATGTTAATACATACAAAATGTAGTACAAAAACTCACATTTTTACTATGAACCTTCGGTATAGCTATAGGTTGATGTATAATTTTCATCAAAAATTGGAAAATTGCATAGCTCAAAATCCTGATATGATAGACAAAAACTGAGGTCATATTCGTAATCAGCAGCCCAAATTTAGGTAGAATTCGTTTAAAAACCCTTTGCCAGAAAAATCGTGTTGACCAGTGTTATCGTTATTGCTCAGAATTAAAAAATGCAAGTTGGATTTCTTTTACTAGAATGGGATCTTTGATTCTGTTTTTATTCTTGGAGCTCTTTTAGACACTTGCCTAACTAAAAATTATATACCTGGTGGCATATTTGTAACACATATTGTCATTCTACAGACTGCAGGTCTGTAATTAGTTTTCTTTTTTATTTAGCTGAATTTACCTTGCGGAAGATAAGCATTTATAGTCATTCGTAAAAGGTGTGTTTGTATTTCTGTACCGACGATAGGATTTACACATCGATAACTCTGTTATGATCAGAAAATAGACTAGCGCTAGTTAATTTTATTAGTATTGACACGACACTTTTGAGTTACTGAAAATATTTTTTCCTATCAAATGCAATTAGATCTTGATTCAAATCATTTAACAATGGTATATGGACTTGGAGCAGCTATGTCAAACTCAGTCGCCTCAGGGCCATAGGAGTCATTTGTATTGTCATGAGGGCCGCAAAAGTTAAACACTTTAAATAAGGATTTTTGCGATTTATTTTTCAATTTAGAAACAAATGGGAAAACTCAAGTAATAATGCACATGTCCTTTGTAGCTCAACAAAAGAATGTAATGTAAGTTTTGACGATCTCCATCTATTCCAATACAATAGCAATTGGAATAGATGTTTTCAACTCATTCTCGTAGGGTCTAAAAAAAAGTAGAAGTCGATGTCAATGCTTTGGTTTCTGTCCATTAATACGCATACAGGTAAGAGTCTGCCAATGAGTTGAGGGAGAAAGGAAGATCATTTGTGGGGGGTGCAAGCGTGCCTACGATGGGCCACATGCGGCTCACGGGCCCCATGTTTGACATGCCTGACTTAGAGTGTATTCCTGTATTGAAGACCTCCAAATTGAAGAAATAAAACTGACATCAACTTGTTACTAGTCCATTTGTTAATGAAAAAAGTCTGAAGAAATGTTTCATTTTTCAAAAATATCTTGCATAAAATATGATAGCTAGTAGATCTACAGGATTTTGAGGGTGAGCAAAATTATTTGTCTTCTTTAAGTTATATCAACCATTCAACCAATGTGGTTAAGCAGTGACTAAAATTTACTTAAAAGGAAAAATTATATATTTATCGTAGAAATTATAGATAGTAAAAAAATTGCGTATGTTCATTTTTCCAACTTGGGGTGTTTTTAATCAAGTTTTAATTTATTATTTGAGAGAAATTGGTCTAACAGTATGTACAAAGCAAAGCTGGAGAACTGAGATACGAATAGCGACAGGAAGGGATCGTTAAAAAACCACTTAACGACAGAGGCCTGGGCTGGTTAAGATTATTTCCGTGCCAAAGTGGTGCCATGACCAAGGAGGCGGGTAAGCTATATACTTCCTCATTACCTACAGCTTTAAAAATTTGTAGTCACACTTCTGTTTAAAAAGTAAAACTCTTTTTTTAAAAAGAGTTTTATTTCCGTTTATTAGTTTTGGGTGTCCTGCTTGTTAACTCTGCCAGTTTGTCTGACAAACTGCCGGTCCCAAGCCCGGAAAAAAGAGGAGGTGTTGGGCGTCGGGCTAGCAACCCGACCCCGTAAAACTAAACTGACGCTACAGAAACCACCAGCAACAATAACATAAATCACGTTGTAAACCCTGTAAACGCTCGTCATCAAGCAATTGGAGACAGTATGACGGATATGGACCAAAGCCGAGAGGAAGTTCACATCCTGAGAGGGCGAATACTAGGTTCAAAGAGCATAACACGCATCGCGACCTTAAATGTCCGCACACTCTTTCAAACTGGAAAGCTAGCACAAGCAATCCAAGAGATGACCAGATACAAAATCGATGTCATAGGCATCAGTGAAATGAGATGGAGTGGCAGTGGAGTGATGCTGAGCGAGGACTGCTCTGTCTATTATTCAGGGCCGCCAGACAGTCATGAGAAAGGTGTTGGCCTTATTTTAAACAAACAAGCCC
>RDPX01000133.1:1793744-1804712 GCA_003991215.1 Morbakka virulenta | reverse complement strand
GAACCGAAAGCGGACAGTCAGATTTCTTCGGAATCCGCACAGGCGTGAAACAAGGATGTATTTTATCACCACTATTATTCATCATAATAATAGATTATGTCCTGAGAAATGCCACAAAACACGATGATCTGAGAATCACGTGGGGCGACACACGGCTTACAGACTTGGACTTCGATGATGATATAGCACTTCTGACGGAGACTCAGAGAGAGATGGAGCTACTAACTGATAAGATCAGTGAAGAAGCTGGAGCGGTTGGACTACGAATTAGTAGTGAGAAAACAGAAGTAATGTATGTTGGCAGTGAGACACCTGGTGACATCCTTTGCAATGGGCAAGCTCTGAAGGTCACGGACAAATTCACTTATCTAGGAAGCTGTCTGCACCGTGACGGTGACTCAGAGGTGGACGTCAGGTTGAGGATTGGCAGGGGAACATCGGTCTTCAAGAGAATGAATAGCATCTGGAAAGATCAGCAGTTATCGAGACGCATCAAGCTACGGCTTTTTAATTCGCTCGTACTACCGACAGTACTGTACTCAGCCAAAAGCTGGAAGGAGTCCTCGAAGATCAGAAAGATGTTAAATGTCTTTCACACGCGGTCTTTGCGACGAATTTTTAACATCAGATACACGGATCACATCACGAATGAAGAGGTGTACAACATCGCTGAGGATGTCGAGCTATACAATACTGTAATGACAAGAAGAGTAAGCGCAGCTGGACATATACTAAGAATGAATGACCAAAGACCGGCGAAAGTGGCAATGAACTACCGGCCACGAGGCGGAAGCAGAAAAAGAGGGAGGCCAAAGACAACATGGCGAGCCACGTTCGAGAACGACATGCGACGTCTGCAGGTGCCACGCCGAGAGGTGCAGGAGAAGGCTGAGGAACGTGACAACTGGAAGAAGCTGGTGGCCCTTTGCTCCACTGGAGACTGGAGGAACTAAGGCTAAGGTAAGGCCTGCTTGTTACGGTAAATTAGAGTGAACAAGGAAGGTATCAGGATACTGCCACAGTATTTTGTCAAATGTACGCCCTCCAACAATTTTCTTTTGGTTGCTGAAGTTCCGTTTTCCCCATCTTGATGACAACAGTAGGCAAATTCCTTTTATGAAAAAAAGAATATTTCTCTTTGCTGGACGTTTGATAAGCCCCTTCTGTCTTTGTTGCAAAAACTCCCAACTTAAAAATAAAGTTTTTAACTTGCTTAAAATTGTGTAGTTTAGTTACACATTTTTGTACACTACTCTAAGTAATGAAGTCCTTTTCCTACCTGAGTTTCAATGATATATGTCTGTTAGATTTGCCTTTGTTGTCCATCAGAACGTTTGCGTCAACAAGAGACTGCAAAGATAATAGAAATGAGAAAGTAATACGAATATTTACCAAGAAACTGCTGAAAATTGTGATTATTGTTATGGGAAATAAAACTTGATAGGAATTCCATCTCAAGACATAGCTTTGTACATTTCACTAGCATTTTTCCTGATAATTCAGGTCACTCAAAATACTTAACCCTGCGAAGGGCCGTATATGTGCCAGAGGCACAAACAGCATGTATCTTACATACTATTATAGGCTGTTTAAAGAATCTGTGGTATTTGTCAATATATATGTTTCATCAAATTTTATTGAAAATATTTTTCATGCACCTAGCATAACATAATCTTCTTCTTCTGTTTCTTCTTTTACTTTGGCTGCTCCCTTTTAGGGCTCGCCACAGCGGATCAATTTCCTCCACCTTACACGGTCCATTGTATCCTCCACTCTCAATCCTTTTTCTTTCAAATCCTCATTGATAGCATCCATGTATCTTCTTTTCGGTCTGCCTCTCTTCCTCCTTCCTGGGACATTCATACCCAGCATTTTCCTTCCGACGTAATTTTCTTCTCTTCTCATGACATGCCAGAACCACTGGAGTCTCTGCTCTCTTTGTTTCTCTCCCAGCTTCCTTACGAGTGCTGTGCCTCTTATTCTCTCATTCCGAATCCTGTCCAGCCGAGTGACACCAAGTCACCATCGGAGCATTTTTAGCTCAGCAACTTCTAGTTCCTGCTCATGCTTCTTTGAAGTTGCAACCGTTTCCAGTCCGAATAGCAGAGCTGNGGCTGCTCCCTTTTAGGGCTCGCCACAGCGGATCAATTTCCTCCACCTTACACGGTCCATTGTATCCTCCACTCTCAATCTTTTTCTTTCAAATCCTCATTGATAGCATCCATGTATCTTCTTTTCGGTCTGCCTCTCTTCCTCCTTCCTGGGACATTCATACCCAGCATTTTCCTTCCGACGTAATTTTCTTCTCTTCTCATGACATGCCAGAACCACTGGAGTCTCTGCTCTCTTTGTTTCTCTCCCAGCTTCCTTACGAGTGCTGTGCCTCTTATTCTCTCATTCCGAATCCTGTCCAGCCGAGTGACACCAAGTCACCATCGGAGCATTTTTAGCTCAGCAACTTCTAGTTCCTGCTCATGCTTCTTTGAAGTTGCAACCGTTTCCAGTCCGAATAGCAGAGCTGGCCTAACCACTGTCTTGTACACCTTCATCTTCACTTCAGCCGATATCTTCCTGTCGCAAATGACTCCTGTAACCTTCCGCCATCCATTCCACCCTGTCTGCACACGCCTTTTCATCTCTCTGTCACAGTCTCCGTTACTCTGTACAGTGGACGCAAGATACTTGAATTCCTCCACCCTCATCACTTGGATACCTTGCATGTGTATTGCGTCCTCATCCCTTCCATTCAGTGCCAAATATTCGGTTTTTGCTCTGCTCACTTTCACTCCTCTTTTCTCAAGTGCCTCACGCCAATTGTCTAGCTGCTCCTCTACCTCTTGTCTTGTTTCGCTGCATAAAACGATGCTTTGCTTCCCTTCCATTTTGTTTCCTGTACACATAGCACATATATTTCCCTTCGTTCCATCATGTCCACAATCTCGTGTCCTTTCCCAGTCATCGAGCCTACATTCAATGTACCAATCCTCATGGTTTTATGCCTTCTTTGCTCTTTCTCGCGTCTTACCCTTATCGTTTTCCCTCCTCTCTTCCTCCTTTGATTCCTAGCAGTAGCACATTTGCCAGTACTGCCCTGCGAGTCAGCAGCATTGGCGGTCGTTGGTAACCCGGGCCCCGACCGATCCGGTATGTTTGAGATATGATTGGTCCGCATAATTGAATTGGCTAAAATTTTGATGGCTGGATGCCCTTCCTGACGCCAACCACAGCTTTTGGCGGTGGGCCTAGCCTTTGATTTGAAAATCTCTCACAAGGCAGTGAGTGTCTGTCCCTGACCGGTGACCATAGAGCATAAGGTTCCTATGCCCAGGAGACGCACCGCCCCTACTCGGGCAGGGTCGGCCAACAGGACGAAGGCCTCCATAGCCCAGGGAGGGTGGCTGACCGGGTAGTACGACTTGCCATTTGAAATTGTTTGCATGACTTAATCTTGCTACCACGAAACCATTTAAAAAAGAAACAACATATGTCGCAGGAACATTAGGAAATTCTTATCTTATTTATTTGTATGTAAATACTATTTTATAAAGTTTGCTTTATTTTATGATTAACGCATGTTACTATGCTATTTAAACTACATTTAAAAACAAAGCTTTGTGTAAATGTGTAACATGTGCTACCCCTTCCCTTTAGCCAGCCCCTCTCTGACTGCATGCTTACTCAAAAGTAAAAGGGCCTTCTTCTATAAAGTATTATTTATAAAGTCTGAAGCCATGGTTATTATTTTTCCCAATCACACAAAAGAATTGGCAAAATTTGCTTTTATTCTTGAAACTCACCTTGGCAGAAAGACTGCCTCCCCTTTTCATTTCATCGCGTACGGCGAAGACATTTACTTTTCAAATGAGGAATCCATAACCAGGTTAGAGTCTTTTATGAGTGTTAATCTGGGATGATTGATACTTTTGTAGCTTTAAATGTCTCAAGGCTCAATGCATCATTTGATGATATCAAAGATCAAACTTTGTTGAGCTAATCCATCCTAATTTCAGTACAAAAAATATTTTGTTACTTAAACTTTAAATTCAAACCCAAAGATTTTGAAAGAACAGTAAGTGAGTGAGATTGACTGGGGACAGTTGGTGCATGGTTGCCCCTGTTGTTGGTCTGGTTCTAACAATAATCGCAAAAACACAAGCAGCATACACCTCCTCGACCTTTCCAGAGACAAATTCTAGAACACCGTTAATACTGGCCTTGCTGATGCTGGAAAAACGTAAATCGGCTTACCTGACCTTCGCTCAAAGTTTATTTGACCTTCTCACAAAATCTATTACACATTGCATTTAAAGAGATAGAGCTTCACACAAAATATATTTTAGCTATCCGACCAATAAAGAGCACGACTGACCTTCGTACAAAATTTAGGACTTTTTGAAATCTAATCAGAATTTTAGATGACCTTCGCTCCAAATCCATTACACATTGTATTTAAAGAGAGCAAACTTCGCACAAAATGTATGGATTTATGTCAAAAACGTGTTGTATGGGCCCATCCATGAGCAAAAAGCTCACGTGAGGCCCAAAAAGTTGACTTGGAAATCTTCTCGGTCAGAACTATCATAACAGAACGAAAAACTAACTTTTGCTAACCACACAAACACAACTTCGTAAGTTCTGAAATACAACTCACAACGCAATTGATTATTTTTTCTTTTGAAAGGTTCACTGTGTCAAGTGCGACCTGTGCGGTGCTCTGTATCCTTTTGAGCCGCCATGTTAGCTACCTTTGATAAATTTGTTTTGGTGACGAAGTGCAAATTTCTTCTGATGCCGACGATTTTCACAAGTTCAATGCGTTTTTGTTAATCCCCCAGGTTCATTGCGTGGATGGCAAATTACAATGCCAAGCAAAGAGCACACGTTTTGGAGCGGTTTTAATAAGGCGGTGCACATGCTGTAAAACTGCCTCTAGTTCTCTGTTATTGTCTTTCAGGTGCCAGATTCTTTGTGATGGTCCAGTGCCGTGTCTTTGGTTTTTAATGTCGAAAGGACCTTGTGTGATAGTGTAGCGGGTTTTGAATTGAGCTCTGCATAAACCACAGTTTTTCTCAGTTGCAGTCTCCTTTCATCAGACAATTCTCCTTTATTAGGCAATTCCAAGGCTTTTGGGGTTTTTTTAATCGCTGTTCAAGATGTTAGAGTTCTGGCCTTTGATAATTAATGGTTACATTTATCATGGAACAGTGGTTCATTTCTTGGGTCCTTTGATTATAGATATTTTTGATATTTGTGGTGTGGTTGAACTTTTTTCAAAAGATTTAGGAAATCTGCCAATGTTTGTTTTAACAGTTTGACTGAATGGATGATTAAACCAAATGGTTTTTCTTGATTCTGTTTTACTTTGTGTCGGATGTTGGGCAAATTTATGTTACGTTAAAACCCAATGGCAACAAGTGCTGTTTCGCACAGGTGTTGAAATAATTTTCGCAAAAGATTTTCACATACACGCTTGTTGACTCTTTTGGGAACGGCTCGTAACATGTTCTTTGGTAGTAAAGATCTTTGTTTAAGAAGAGTGGGTCAATATTTGGCTTTCAAAAAGGCTGGTTGGTTTTTGTCTCCATTAGTAAGTGACACAACCAGAAAGTCGGTTTCTACAAAGTTGTGTTAAAAGTGATTGATGTTTGTTTTAAAATATGTTACGTTTTTCTTTTCTGTCGGCCCAATGACCACAGCAAGGCCATTGTCTCTTTGTAGTGAAACGTGATGCTTGTTCAGCACTGAGCATGCTAAAAAATGTAACCCAACGAGTTTGCATATCTTTGGACCGTCGAACTATCTACTTAAATCACAAACATTTTCCTTCTCCATGATGTGTCATCAAATAATAATGACTTTCTACTCATTTTTATGGTGTCAGAAATACCATTATTAACTTTGTTGACCGGATATCCAAATTCAGTTGATTAGTTGTTCAAATAGGTGTTCATGTATGAAAGGATGAGTATTTATCTACTTCAAATTAAGAACGACCATTTCGTCTTATTTACTCAATAAATCAAATTTCTTTCTTCTTTGTTGTTTTCCTTATTGAATATTATATTTATATATAGATAATATTATATATATCATATATATATATATATATATATATCTAGATTAAGTGTTAAGTCGTGTGAATAGTTTTAATTGGAAACTTAATTGGGTCAAATTACGTGATTATGTGTGGTTGGGTGGGAGATTGAAGGGTACATAAAACATGTAATGCCAGGCATTGGAGGGGTAAAATTGCTTATTTTACCTTGACGTAATATTTTAATGATCACAAAACAGCAAGATAGGGTATTGTTAGACATTGCAGGTCGACTACAAGATTTAAACTTTCCCAACCATCTTCCTCATGAATGTTCAATTTTGCAAGAAACAGTCGAAAAACAAGGAAAGGTACCGATGGTGATGCTGCAGTTACACCTGAGTAGCAACAAGAGGTAAGAGTTACTTTGAACATAGACATAAACACAAGTGCATCCTTTAGAAATCAACCCAGGGCACGTACTTTTTTTTCATAGGTCAGGTATCTGTGTTTTGTGTGGTTGAACTTTTGACAACATAGCTTCAGCCAGTGACTGGGAATAACTGATTACCAGGAGAGTTTTTATTTCATATTCTATGACATTTTCGGTTGGGTGTCCCAGAAGCCGGTTTTTATATATTTAGGGTCTATCCCCAAACCCCGTATTTGACTCCTCTGTAACCTGTCAGAGGTTACCAGGTATCTTAAAACGTTCACATTAATTTCTTCAATGAAGAATAATACTATCGATGTTCAATGGCTAAAATAAAAATATTTCTCTGAAATGGTAAAAAGGAAAATTGGGGTCACCAGAAACAGGTAATAAAGATCAAATAAGTTTGAGAAAATAGGAACGTTACCTCTAGTATTCTCGCCACTATTTTAAGAAGTCAAATAATTAGAGTCTTGATCGAAATGACCTTGTTTTCACTTGCCAAATTTGTAGAGGGAAAGTTATCGTCTAATTATAACTGAATAAAGACGAAACGTCTTAGAAAGTTGAATTTCTTTCAATAGCCTTTAAAAAATACTCCAAAATGTTTCTAGAACATACTAATGCGCGGTTTAGAAAAGCACCTTTTTAGAGTAAACTTTCACTTTTTCAGCAGCTTAAAAAATTAATGCAAAAAAGTAGGGAAAGCAAAACGAAAACAAAATACCCTAGAGAATATTAACTTGAAAAAGTCGGTAAAAAGTTAAATTAAGAAAAATATTTACTACCAGGTAGAGTCCTCCTCCTCCTCAAGGTGCCATATCCTGACGGACGTTGGCTGTCATGACACGCCACTTTTCCCTGTCTCGTGTTGCTTGTATCAGGTCACATGGTCTTTTCCCGGTCCATTCACCCATACATTGTAATTATTTTTTTCTTTGTCTTCCTCTGCTTCTTCTACCTTCAATTTTGCCTGTCACTGATAAACTTTCGACTTGATCTTTCCTGATGATGTGACCGTAAAAGCTCATCTGTCGTTTTCTGATTGTTTCCAAAAGTGTCCGCTTGGTATTTATCCTTCGGAAAATTTCTTCATTTGTTGTGTGAGTTGTCCAGCTGACTTTCAGGATTCTTCGGTAAAACCAGGTTTCAACTGGCTTGAGCTTTCTTTCCATTTGTGGAGATATTGTCCAACTCTCACACCCATACAGTAGTAATGAGTGGAGATAACATTCTAGCATTCTCTTTTTGGTCGTTAATGAAAGGCTACCGCTGACAAGCATTGGTTTCAGTTTCTGAAATGCCTCTTTTGCAATGGCGATTCTTGCTTTCATTTCGGTTTCACATCGACTATCCTTTGTAATAATGCTCCCTAGGTATTTAAACTTGTCTACCTGCTTGATTACTTCATTTCCAATTCTCAAATTACATTTAATGTCACCTCTCAGCTTGCTTACTACCAAACACTCTGTTTTCTTACAATTCAATGTGAGACCCTACTCTCTACTAGCTTCTACTACTTTGTCCGAAAGTCTTTGCAAATCTTCTTCAGAGTTACTTGTTAGGACTGCATCGTCTGCGTATCTCAAGTTGGTAATGTTCTGACCAGTTAGAGTAGAAATAATTAATTAATATTGCATCAAGGGCCGTGATGATTTTGAACAGCTCAACCCTTTTCTCTTTACCTGAAAAACTAATTTCTCGTTTCACACTGAGTTTTATTGTCTTGCAGAACAGCTTTTGACTTTGGGTAATTTTTTTAAAAACTACTATGGGAAGCAGTTATTGCTTTTGTACAAATTAAAAGTCTTTTTATACAGCATAGATTCACCGACAACACTTTTGGGGCCCATCCATGAGTAAAAAGCTCACCTGAGGCCCAAAAAGTTGACTTGGAAATCTTCTCGGTCAGAATAGATGCTGAAAGAAGTCGCAAAACAATGTGATGTTGGGAACACTAATATAGAATACATAGGGACGATTAAGAAGGAACGAATAAGACTGTTAATATACAAATCAGTGTAGAGCACATTTTGTATTGTTATTGAAGGGATGGCAGACAACAGGTCTTTTATGGCCAAGGTAATCTAACCAAGTGCAAAAAAGCTTATCTTTTTTCTGCGCAGATGCAGACATTAAATGCAAGACTGATTTAATCACAGCGAAGTGAGCAAATGTCACCGACGTGTAAGGGGTGTGGCGAAAAAGGATTAACTATTTTGCATAATTTAAGTGTGTGTAAAGGGTTGATACATAAAAATATCAAGAAAGACATGACAGAATGAGGTTGAGAGGTTATTTGGAATTATGTAAAAACTATGAAGTGACATGTTATGCAATCGAATTAGTAATTTTAGAAGTTAAACTATAATAGGAGTTTCTTTAATAAAATTGAAAATTAGATATCTCACGTATTAATCTGGCAAAGAGCCTAACTATTGTATGTCATAGTGCAATTATCAATAGGGAATTTATATCCTAATAATAATATCTGTAAATAAAATTGGCAAAGCGACTTATGACGTCAATAGTATTTAAGTTTTCAAAATTTCACAAGGGGATTTTATCAAATGTCAAAAAAACAACAATAAAGAGTACAAGAAATTGTAAATTTCAAAAGCAGCAACAAAGAGGATTATGATGTTAACAAAATAGACTGACTGATCATTAAGAATTTCTATTCTCAACGCAAAAAAGGTAATAGACAGGTGCATACTATCTTTTAATTCATATACAACACCAATTTTAACAAAAACGCAAAATTCTTGTTGTTTTTTGATGATAACCAAGTCCCCTTTTAATTGAAATGTTAAAACTTACGTACTAATTGATGACATATGTGGTTATCTACAAACTGACCAGATGTTAAAGATCTCATCAAAAGGAAGGTCTTAACAGTTTTTGTAGGAATGAAGACTACAACTTTTGAAAGACCACTTAAAATTTAAAAGTAACACAAATATTATCTTTTTTATTTTATTGTGAAAAACTGGCAGGGAGCTTGATCTTGGCCTTGTCACTGTGCTTGACTAATGGTTACCATATTACCTTATTGTCAGTTTAAATACATTCAATATTGGTTTCCTATTGAAAATGATTTCCTACAGAAGTAAAATGACCCACGAAAGCTCGGACTGCTAAAATACTGTTTGAAGAAAATACTCTTATTTAAGAGAAATGAAAGTACACTAGTTATGAAGTTCTATTCACAAAAGTCATTATTGGCTTAAGAGTCAGCTTTAGTGTTTTATACCATAACTTAAGACTGTATTTCTTATTTATTAACTGGTGGAGATTTTCTGTCTGTCAGATCCTTTTCTCTCAGTCTGGATCAGTGCTACGTGCCCTTTCTAACAAAATCATTTTTAATTACGAGAAAGAAGTTGCCAAGCCACAGCTCTAAACCAAGGCATGAAAAAATGTATTGGTAGAGTTATTCTAACGAGAATAAAGTTTACATACGTTTTTCAAGATAGATTGAATTTCAAATGAAAATGAACTGAACAAATGTATTTTGAAAATTCTCTAGTTGAAAAAAAAGTTTTAGGGATAACATTATTTACCATAATATTAAAGGCAATGTCAAGAGTAAATTAAAGAGATAATTCCAGTGATAAGTTTTCTCTTCATCGTGAATAACAGAAAGGAGTTGACTAAATCAAGAAAAATAACCCCTGAAAACTTGCAATAGACTAAGCTATTGTTATCATATATTTTAAAATGTTTCATAGTGGTAAAATTTAAAAAAAGCATTCAATGTCTATAGCACCATGGAAAGAAAATATCGGTTTTTAAGCTGAAAACATAAAGATGGAAACTTATCGTAAACAGTTTCGTGTTTTTGAGGAGTTTTTTTAGTAATTCATGAAGTGATTTTTAAAGGCTTATTCCCGGCAGTGATTTTTTGTTAAAATATCTTTCCAAAATGCAAAAATGCAAAATTCACTGCTTAGACTACGTATGAGTATACGTATATAAATATAGATTAATAGATAGATGGATGGATATGTAACAGAAAAACTAGCTTCCTATGTAAGCATGATATATGGCATCGTAGAAACTCATAATTATATGGATATATTTGAATATATTTACATAAAATATGTTTGTTTTGCAGAATGTAAAGTGAAAGACAAAGTACTAAAAGCTTAATGACAACTCAGAGATTCAGAATTCAAACAAACAGGATCTTTACACCTAAAAATTTAGCAAACTATCCAGTATTATATATAATTGCCAATGCAAAATTTGAATTTAAAATGCAAGGAAAAGAAGCCGTGGCTTAATGGTTACTGCAACTGCACAGTAACCAAGAGTTCCGGGTTCGATTCCCCGAGCTGTCGAGGAGAATTTGGAACTTTACAAAGAAAAAAGCCATTGGTTGGCGTCAGGAAGGGCATCCGGCCAAGAAATTCCTCACTGCCAAATCCAAAGTCCCTCTGAAGGGCACCGTCTGAGCCCCAATTGCTGGGGGAAAATGACGTTAAAACTAAAAAAAAAA
>RDPX01000133.1:1770579-1793449 GCA_003991215.1 Morbakka virulenta | reverse complement strand
ATAAATAAAAAAAAAAAAAAAAAAAAGCAGACGAAAAAAACATAAACAGACATCTCAAAAAATAACATAAAGTCACAAAACTCAATACACAGAATGGACACCCCATAAACAAGGGGTCAAAAAATACTTCTGTTAAAAAAATCCCAATATTCTTTGTGTTGCTTTGAAACCCCCCCCCCCCCCCCGGCCTTAACGCTTCACTACACACATACACACACACACACACACACACACACACACACTGTTGGTTTAAGAACAGAAAGAAGATTAGTTTGATGGAAAAAGCAAGTGTTCGTTTTTTAATATCTGAAGTCCCAGTTAGATCGGGGAACTAATAAGGACACAAAGGCAACATCAAAGACAAACTTTCGCTCAGGTAATAAAATAACTAAAGAATGGAATATAAAACGCAGAAATACCTGATATAAGCTAGGAGATACTGTAAAACGGAAAAGTTATGAATTTACTGCCAGTCGGCCTTGATAAAATTGGAACAGACAAAGGGAACTTCTTGCTATATAAGAGTATATATTTGAACACATACTCTTCAAGGAAAAGATTTTTCTACCAAAGTTTTAAGTCAGAGAGACCTTGAAAAAGGAAACCAGCAAACCAGATAGCCAGCAGAACTGCACATAAAAATTGGCGAGGAAACAAAGCAATGATCATCAAAATATTTTATTTACCAATTATTAGGAATCAAAGAATAAAAAAGCAGTTTCAGAACAACATATGAATTCATGGTCGTCACTGACATTTAGAATTTGTTATGCAAAAGGATACAGGGAAATGGACACAAGGAGTCTTACTTGTACTAGTTTACAAGCAAGACTCATTATGTAAGTGTACTAGATTGTAAGAACAAATATAATGGAGTTGTTATATTATAATTAAACAAAACTGGATTTAAATGCAAAAGAGCAGCAATTGTTTAGTTTCAGCAGGGCATGACCTTCAAACAAATTTTAATTATTGAAAATTACTACAATGTTTAGAAACAATTCAGCTGTGATTGCCATTATTGGAAAGGTAAACATATAATTCTTGGTATTAACTGCCAGATGTAAAGGGCAATTTCTATAACAGGACTCTCTGCATGCAATGATACTGTTACAAGCTGAATATTGTCTGAGATCACAATAAATAAAATGGCCTAAACATTTCTAGAAACATCTCTTTGGCTAAACTTCTCCCATCGTCAGCTGACGATGGGATAAGTATCTCTCGAAAGGTAGCTCGGAAAAAGCTGACAATTCATGATATGATGAAGCTCTTACATCTATGGCTTCCTCTGAGTCCATAAATTTCAGAATTTTCAAGATCTCTTTGGCTACGTTTTCATCTATTTCTGTCTTTTTCTCACATTTTCATACAATAAGTGGCTTAATGCTCTGTATGGTCCTTAATCATAAAACAAGTTACCAGAGAAAAGTTATGGAAACAGTGGCAGACAGGACAGTTTACGTACCAGATGTTTAAGATTAGATGAAGTTTTTTGGTAAATATGACATTCAAAGAGGCAAAAACACTCTGCATGTTGAGTTTGCAGTATACATGATCACTTGACATGAATCAACAAGGTAGAAGGGCACACTAAAGCTGGAGTAACAAAGGCGGTAACGACTTTTAAAGAATATCGGATTAGGAAGATGAGCTAAGTGAATAAATTTTGACTTCTAGCAAGCTTCACAATGTAATATAAAGTCTATAGACCTAGAAATAAACAAAACAACATCAAAAGGACAAAAATATAATTTCTCAGCAAATTTGAAAATAGCAACAAAATAAATTTCATTAAGAAATACAGCTTTGTTTGTTATTTTTACCAATAACATTTCATATAACTTTTCTATTATCACTATTTTTTCGCATGGCTTGTCCGTTTTCTCAGAAAACAAAGCAGGATTAAAAGAATCAAGAAGAGTTTCAACTTCAGCCTTTCTTCACGCCAAAATTTCCGCGTCTCATCTTTTTGACATTATTTTTATCTTCAGATTTTGAAACTGTTGCAATAATTTCAGTATCATTAGCTGTAATGACTTCCAAAGTAACGACTTCCAAAGTAACGACTTCCACACCAGCTTTAATGAAGCCGTCAAAGGCAGAAAAGAACAGCTGAGGTTCCGCTTCTCTTTAAATCATTTAAGCTGTTCCGTAAGTAGCTTAAAGGAATCACCTTTAATCGATGAAGTGAGTGCTTGTGTCTAAGGAAATATGCCAACTTTTCTGAAGCCTTTTATCAAAATTACCGATGAAATACGTTTCCACGCTGTGGTAAGTAAAGTAATACTATCCAGTATGTTGAGTCTAATTTGAGTTATTCCTTGATCAAATAACGCTCAAATCTGTGAGCAGCGTTTTAGGTGTTGTATTAGGCCGTAATTATTTCAGTTAAATTACTTGCAAAATATCACTAATGGGATGACTAGGATATTTTTCGATGATTACGGTAATCTTGCTGTCTTAAGCTTAAAAATTCCTCTCCATTTCTTTAACCGAATTGGTTAACAAATTTCCTTGCACCAGACTCTTTTTTCAGGACGATAACGGCCGGGTAGACTTCTCACAATTGTAAAACAATAATTAAGCGGAATGTACTACAACAACAAATGCGTACTTTTTCTTTTCTTGCGCTTTTAGAGACCATCGCAGGCAGCTTGATTTAACTGTATTGCTCAGCGATCACCTTAAAATGTAAGGTTCTGTCCGGTAGAGCATGATAAAACGAACAAAAAAACTAAAAAAGTAATAATGAAAAAATGATGAAATTCAGCGAGATTGATTATATCCTTTAAATCGTAGCTAACTAAGATTGTTGGTAGATACGGCTCCTTCAAACTTGCAGAACATAGAGGCATTTTCTTTTTTCAGAAACATACTTGTAAGTGATATTATGTCTCTGTTCCCATTTTTCAAAGCAAGCTTTATCAAGGCTAAGAGCCTTTTCTTTGATAAAGTTACAAATGAGAGGAATGTTAGCTATTCTGGTATTTTGAACCTGATAAAGGCTCTTCATCGAGATTGCTGTTGTCAACTGCTAGAAATAAAAAAATCGGATAAAATTTTTAAAGGGACAGAAATTTTGTGATCCAGTCTATGGATAGTAATAAATCTCCTTGAAAATTTATTTGATGCCTTTACAATTGAATGATTAGTAGCCTCTCTTTGCAAAAACATATTATTTTTTTGGTTCGCCCTTTGTCTTACCAGGACAACTACAGTGAAATATATTTGTCCTGTCAGGCAGTATTAGAAGAAGCTTTGAATTTTTTTGTGCAACATTAAAGTGATATGTTTACAGGTATTTTCATAAAACTACAGCCAACATCCATGAAATCTATGGCATTCACCCCAATAATCACGTTCAACAATGAAATTCTATTCCTGATAATATTCCAGGCTAAGGGTTCTCTTGTTATTGATCTGGAGATGCAACTTACAAGTGCTACACGCAAAACATTGTTTGGATTCCATGTTGCTTTTGAAGCAAACTTCATATCTCCAGAATTTAGAGTTAACCCCCCCCCCCAAATTACTCTAAGAACGTCTTTTTGAAGAGAACTAAAGAGCTGGTAGTGTGGAAGGTCACTCAAATTTTGTGCCGAGGTCCTAGAGAAAGAGAAAGACACAGAGAGAGAGAGAGAGAGAGAGAGAGAGAGAGAGAGAGAGAGAGAGAGAGAGAGAGAGAGAGAGAGAGAGAGTAAAACATGTCTGTTTTCTCCACATACAATAGTATATTGATAATAGTCACTGACAATTTCTGGACACCTGACTCCAATCTCACATAGAAATTTTGCACCAATGTATATAAACTCTCAGGCTAATACAATGGATTGTTGGGGACAGGTTCATAAGGGGCAGTACCTGCAGGGATCAGATAAGGATTATCAAAGACTGTGGTGTCATTGAAGTATATTTGTCTGGTAGAAATTCAATTTGAATTCAATTTTGTATTTGGAATTTTTAAGGACCTTTTTTAGAAAAAGTAGTACCAGACATTGAGTACTGTACTCAGCAGCCGCTTAAACCATCCAATGTACAACAGGAGGTAAAACCAACTTCATGCTTTTTTTATCTTCACTCTTTCGTGTGGGAGGCATGCCCCTCTTTTCCCTTTACTATCAAAATTAGATTTCAAAAAATAATAATATGTAATACAGGATTGAACCACTTAGCCAAGAACAATAAATGAAGGGGAAGTATTTCATGAGCATCTACCTTGATGCCCATCAATTTCTGATGTAAAAATTGGTTTTCTCTAACTTCCTCCAC
The DNA here is from genome assembly GCA_003991215.1 of Morbakka virulenta. Taxonomy (NCBI): domain Eukaryota; kingdom Metazoa; phylum Cnidaria; class Cubozoa; order Carybdeida; family Carukiidae; genus Morbakka; species Morbakka virulenta. The sequence goes on along the minus strand of RDPX01000133.1, from coordinate 1,789,177 downwards.
CTTCTGTTTTGATACACATCATAATTTTTGTCTTGAGTATTGAGCACACAAACAACTTACTGTGAGGCAGGTACATTTTCACTGTCATCATTATTACGCTCTTTGCAATGGTCTTAATAATGCATCGATAAGGTCAGATAATCTGATACGGAGTCTTCTGTTGTCATTTTAGATTCCTGGACGTCATGTAGCTTTTTCACAATAAAATCATATTTTTCAGAATCAGTTACACCACCAAGAGCGTTACTAATTCACTTGATTTGCATTACTGTCTAATTATCAGCCAGTAAAACTAAATTGTCGTCACTTCATTATCACTTTTGTTCGCTTCAAGGACGTCCTTTGAAATGCGTCTGGCTATGATCTGTTTCCAGTCTATTATTTTAAATCTGTCAACAGACAAACTCCACAAACTGTTATCATGTTGGTATTGTGTCTGCTCTCGAAAGAATCCAGCCACCTATTGAACCACTTGAACCCTTCCATGTTTAATCCCTCCGTAATTGCTCTAACGGTAAAGAATAACCCAGGATCTACTGAAACCAATAGCAGGTAAATCTTTGATGTCCCTGTTATGCTGCCCTGTCCTCAGTTTACTCATTTTCTATCTTTTTTTCAAGTTGTCTTAGGTTACTAGCCTCTCCATTTTATTTTCAGTACCTTCTTCACTTGTGTCTTTCAGGCACCCTCCTCTTTCTTTCCTTGATCTCAAAGATTACCTTTATTTTCTTGAGTTCGGCAATAGTGGCAAAGTACAGAATAGTTTCTAAACGTAAAATAGGAATCGTAAATACCCTTCAATGGTGTGGCCGACGATGTTCTTGGCAAAGAAACCTAATCTGGGGTTCTCAATTCGCAAATGTCATGGCGGCATCATTTTTCAGCCACGGTCATTGGAACAAAATTGAGTGAGGCTCATGCACATCTATCTACTTTGCATCTGCTAGGGAGCCCCTCCGGGTTAAATTCCAATTTCGTTTATCTCCCTATATCTTCCACATTTTCACCCATACCTTCCAAGCTTTGTATGTAAATATGTCCTCTAGTGTGCGCAAGTGTACAGGCCGTGATGAGTGGGATGTTTTCCCATACTATTTTCCTAACAAAATGATGTCAAAAATTGGCTCATTTTTCGACCTTTAAACCATCGTAACTTTATAAGTACTGAATGAAATTTGAGTTCGACTCCACTTTATTTGCTGAATTCCAGTTCTTTTGAGCATTCGTCGTTATTTTTATGTTTTATGTCTTCTATGTATTGAAGACAATTGGGAGCGGATAGAAACCGTCCATGGGTGTTAGTCTTTTTCTCTGTTTTATATGTTTGTAGTTATTNAATGTCATGGCGGCATCATTTTTCAGCCACGGTCATTGGAACAAAATTGAGTGAGGCTCATGCACATCTATCTACTTTGCATCTGCTAGGGAGCCCCTCCGGGTTAAATTCCAATTTCGTTTATCTCCCTATATCTTCCACATTTTCACCCATACCTTCCAAGCTTTGTATGTAAATATGTCCTCTAGTGTGCGCAAGTGTACAGGCCGTGATGAGTGGGATGTTTTCCCATACTATTTTCCTAACAAAATGATGTCAAAAATTGGCTCATTTTTCGACCTTTAAACCATCGTAACTTTATAAGTACTGAATGAAATTTGAGTTCGACTCCACTTTATTTGCTGAATTCCAGTTCTTTTGAGCATTCGTCGTTATTTTTATGTTTTATGTCTTCTATGTATTGAAGACAATTGGGAGCGGATAGAAACCGTCCATGGGTGTTAGTCTTTTTCTCTGTTTTATATGTTTGTAGTTATTATATATAAAAAAAAAAGAAAATAAAGGCCATTTAGCCCCATTTAAATTTTGAGCTGAGAACCCTACCTAATCAAATCTTTTACATTAGAAAAGAGATTGAAACTCAGACTATCACCAAAAGAAAGACATCAGAAAAAAAGCAATACAAATAAAACAATGTGGAAAAACTTAAAAATTCGTTAACTCACTTTGTGTCGTAATGCAACCATGGGTATGGCTCAAACCAATGATGGTGACAGGAACGTGTTCTAGTGCCTACTTTCGTTTTTGGAAAAGAAAAGTTTGAAGGCGGTCGAAATTGTTCAAAAGAAGAATATAGAAGGAACTTATTTGCTGTTCAACGCTATTTTGTTCTTCTTCTACTCTGACTTGTTTTTTTGACGACGATGGCTCTTCACTCAGGCTGGATGTTATTTCATCTTCCACATTAGCTTTTTCTTGTTCTCATACATTATTTTCTTCGTTTTGTCTTTTATCACTTCGTTTGAAAAATCTGTCATTCGCTTTGTACTCATCTTCTGTTACTGTTAATATTTTCTGTCAATTCGCGTGCTTCAACATAACTCCGAACCCACCGTGAAATACAAACACAAACTTTTCCGAAACAACACCTATTATGACGTTCCATTCAGAACGTTCTATTTAGAACGCCATACTATTATGGGAATACAAAATGAAACAATTTCAATGGAATGAACCCATTATTAAATAATATTCAAAGCATGTCAACAGGGTAATGAAATCAATAGAAGATCAAATTGAAAATATTTGCTTGTGTATTTTCCTTTTAAAAAACTGTATTCAAATATTCATTACGATTAAAAAGAATTTCATTAGTTGGAAAAATATTGGGGATATGGTCCTCCCCCCGGTGCCGGGGGCCTCGTGTTAGAACAGCTTGCCAATTTTCTTTGACAAAGACGTTGGCCTCTTTAAGGCTTCTGTCAATGAATTGATTTAGATTTTGTCAATTGGCTTCTTTTTTGAGCAATTTTAATTTTGATCTTTTGTCAGCGGGTGTGGCCTTTCTAACAAGCCCATAAAATTTATTTGGCATCATCCAAGTTTATTTAAATGCGTGATAGAGTCTTTCTAATTTGCTTCTGGCATTCGTGGCTAACATGTTTATCGATTCCGGTGGATTCCCATTGAAGGTGAAGTCTTGTGTTGCGTTCAAGAACCGGATAACACGAAGGATATCGAAGCCGTGACGGTGAAGAAAAAACCAAATTTAGATGTTCTTGGACACATACCTAGATACTTTAACAAATTTGTGTTTCGATTTCTGCGACAATCGACCAACTCAACTTCATCAAAAATAACTGGAAAACGAATTAATAGAGGAGCTGTTTTGGGGATAGAAGTGCCCTGTCTTTATGAATTTGGAGGAGATTCCTTCAGCATAAACTGGGTAACCATGAAGATCGAAGGAAAGAAAAAATACATCGATGAAGGATGCAAAGAAGACAGGAGAAAAAAGAGGAAATTGAAATAGTATAGGCCTACGTACTTGTCATTTTAAATTTAAGAAAATTGGGAATGATTTTGGTTTGAATTTGAACCTGTATAACTGTCGTCTTACCGAAGTCTTGTTCATTTGTAAATGTACGGATATATTTGCTGATGCCGGTCAAAGGCCGATTATTTTACTCAAGTGTTTTCAAAACAACATATAGACTAAATATAACTTTATATATATTACTTTGTTCATGCAACCAGAGTGTTCGATTGCCTTTTGAAATAAAGCTCTTTGAGATGTGTTGCGAAACAATCACCCACCAACTATTGAACTGTCAGTTTCACATAAAGAGGAAATTGAAATAGTATAGGCCTACGTACTTGTCATTTTAAATTTAAGAAAATTGGGAATGATTTTGGTTTGAATTTGAACCTGTATAACTGTCGTCTTACCGAAGTCTTGTTCATTTGTAAATGTACGGATATATTTGCTGATGCCGGTCAAAGGCCGATTATTTTACTCAAGTGTTTTCAAAACAACATATAGACTAAATATAACTTTATATATATTACTTTGTTCATGCAACAAGAGTGTTCGATTGCCTTTTGAAATAAAGCTCTTTGAGATGTGTTGCGAAACAATCACCCACCAACTATTGAACTGTCAGTTTCACATATTCGAACTGTCATCAACCATCCACATGTTACAAGATGTTCTTTTGTCCTTACATCAAAAAAGCATTCTCATACGTACATGTTTTACTCAAAAATACTCAACAACAATACTTCACAACTCAACAACAATACTTCACAACAATGTCCAATCTTTATTTATTCAACTCTTTAAAAATTGTTGTCAAGACTCAAATATAAAATTAGCTCACACTTCCTGTCTCAATCCTCGTTTTGATTTTCACAACTTGTCAAAGAAAGCTCGTCATTCAGAGTGAGCAACGCTTTTTGCCCAGCCAGATGCTTCGTTTGATCCACAAGCTTGTTTGAGGTCTGTTGTGCTGACGTATGGATGACTTCTTTAAGGTTATCTTATATATATATATATATATATATATATATATATATATATATATATATATATATATATATATATATATATATATATATATATATATGTGTGTTGGTGTGTGTATATGTGTGTGTATCGAATAAGGTTTGAAAATATTTGAGGTAAGGAGGTAGTCATGTTTTTCCCAGGATATTGTGCTGACACTGGGGAGAAATTTAATTTGCCTCAACTTTTGAAAATTTCTCTTTTGTTTGAGAACAATCGTAGCTAATTTTGGTACCGATGGAAATAAGCATACAGGAAAGAATTGAAAGATCATAAAAAGCAGCTGCTGGGAAGCCACCCAGTACCAGATTTCAATATTTTAGTCCTCATGCTGTTTAGCCCAAAAGCTCTCTCAGTTCTCATATTAATTACCATGCTTAAAGATGCATATATTATCACTTTTCTAACAGAAATTAAAATGGCTAGGGGACGGTATAATCTAATTTATTATTTGGAAGATATTGGTCTTTTAATGCTATTGCAATGTCATTATAATAGTGACGGCTTTTTTAAGGGTAACTCATTATATGATTGAGAAATACATTAATTTATGATGTTTGATCCCTTCTTAAGACTTTGTCATATTTGTGCTATTGTCCTCTTTTAAAAAAATATGTTTCGATATACTTACTCTAAGCTCAAGATCAAGCTTTGTCAGATCTTAGAATAAACGACATTGTTTGAAACAACACATACAGTAAAAAAGGTGAAGATAGGTAACAGGTTACCAGGCCTAAACATCCAACTTATGCAAAACCCATTAACTCCAACCACAGAGCCACGTGAAATAGGAAAAATAAATAGCTTTTGATAGGAGGATAACAATTTTGACTGTATTTGACCACCTATGTAAACATTTTGCAATACATAGAAACATCTGGCTACAGCCAATAAATTACCGCCGATTTTTACAGTTATTCCTTCTTACGTTTTAATGGGAGAACCACAGAATGACAATGATAAAAGTTTGCAAAGGCAGCCCATTCGACCTCAGCTTGGGATGGAGGAAGCTCTAAGCGGATGACCTGTATATGTATATATAAACATATAACGTGTATATATATATATGCCTTCCGTTTACACAACCAGAGTGTTCGATATTCTTTTAAATAAAGTTTTTATAGATTTATTGTACAGAAGGTAAAGAAAACAACAAAAGTTTGTTGCGACTTCAAGTTTTTTGCACTGCTTTCATCAGGGAACTGACAATTTATTTTTTCTTTAAGCAAAACTTCCGGTTTTATGTATAACGTAATCACCATAGGTATGTAACATAAAATAATGGGTGAAAGCACTTAGAGTTAAGTAAAGAAACACATACAACACCACATTATATATTTTGTATATTTTATATATATTGTGTGTGTGTGTAATCTTCTGTATTAGTATAAAAAAAGAGCTCAATGCATATCCTCCTCCTCAGGTGCCATGCTCTCCCAGAACGTTGGCTATCATAGTTCTCCACAGACTTCTATCCTTTGCTGTTCTTAGCAATTGCAGCTCGCTCTTTCCTGACCATGCCGCTATGCCTCCTTGGTAGTTCGTTCTTCGCCTTTCCCTGACTCGTTTCCCTTCGATCTTTCCCGTTAGTGTCACTTCTTCGAGCTCCTCTTTTCTCATTGTATGACCCAAGAAAGAAAGCTGTCTTTCTCGAATAATGGATAGCAGCTTTTTCTTGCACCCTTCCCTCTTCAAAACATCCATATTGTTCAGTCAAAGACATTTTTAAAATGCGCCTTAAGAACTACATCTCTGCTGCTTCAATCATCTTCTCTAGTGTTGGTGTAATTGTCCAGCTTTCACACCCATATGTTAATACCGGAATCACATAGCAATGTAATACCCTGACTCTGCTATACACGGATATAGTACGGTTTGTCAGAATTTTGGCCATTCGTTGGAAAACCTTCTTTGTTGTTGCAATACGTTTCCTTATCTCCACAATGCATCTTCCGTCTGATGTAATCATACTACCAAGATAATTGAATTTGTCCACCTGCTGAATGTCTTCTCCATCAATCTTTAATTTACAGCTCAGGTTTGCACTCCTTTTACCCACAGCCATGCAAAAGGTCTTCCGGCGGTTGATAGTGAGACCCTTAGCTTCACTTTCTTCTATGACTGTGTTAAGTAGTTGTAGCTTCTCTGGAGTATCAGCTGTAAGTGTTGTGTCGTCTGCGTATCTTATGTTATTATATTATAACCTCTTATCACAAAGCCGTCTTTCCTCTTCGATACTCTCATAATGTACTCACTGTAAAGATTAAATAAATCCGATGAGAAGACATATCCTTGCCTAACTCCTCTTTGAATATTACAGTATTTCCCAACTTCACTTTGTACTCTCGCACCTTCAGTCTGCTCCCAGTACATATTCCTTATGATTCTTACATCTTTACCGTTTATGTCTAGATCTTGTAGCATCTGTAATAGGCATTCGTATTTCACTTTATCAAAAGCTTTTGAATAGTCAATGAAACACAGTTATAAATCTCTCTGCATTTCTATCGCTCGTTCCGAGAACATTCTCATTATGCATATAGCGTTTCTTGTACCTGAATATTGAACGAAGCCAAATTGTTGCTTCCTTATCTCCGGCTTTATTGCTCTCCTAGCTCTTGCCATTATGACTCGCATAAGGATCTTAGTTACAAGGCTCATTAAACTGATGGTTCTGTGTAGCTCGCACTCCGTAGCACCAGGTTTCTTTGGTAGAACTATGAACACAGATTTGGTCAAGTCTGATGGAAGTTCTCCGCTGTCATATATATCGTTGAGTAGTTTCGTGACTTTACATATCCCAAACCCTCCAAGAGCCTTTATCATTTCTACGGAAATTTTATCTGGCCATGTTGCCTTCATCTTCTTGATCGCCGCGATCGCTTCACATGGTAGAATTCTAGGTCCAGTGATGGGTTTCTGAATAGATGGTTTGTCTCCCCTTGCATCTTTAAACAGCTCATCAGCGTACTCTGCCCAACCTGCCAACAGTTCTTCTTTTTCCATGATTATAGAACCATCCTTTGCTTTAACGCATCCACTTGAGCAGTATGTTCTTTTACCTACCAATTCCTTAATCGTTTTGTGCATGAACTTTGTATCCGGGTTTTTTTGGCCTTCAATATCTCGACAATGTTTATTTATCCATGTCTCTTTCGCTTTTCGACATTGCATATAGCAGAGCAATATACATATACATATAATTTATATGTATAAATATAATGGATGTATATGGATAAAGAAAAAAAGCCTTTTTGTCATTTTAAGGGTTGTCTTGAAACAACAATACCAGTAATGAAGTCGTATACACTATTTATAAGAAGAGCAAGGGTCAAAATAACCCAGTCATTTGGGTTCCAAATTCCATGGTGGGTAAAAATTTGACATAAATACAGCCCAATCCAAACAAAGCATCTTTTCTGGTATATTTTGAACAAGTATAAGAGTCTAAATAGTTTTGTTATTATTTAGCCATTTATATCCCTAGAAATTTCATAAAAGCCCTAATAAATTCGTAAAATCAGAATAATATTCTGGGTAGTTTTTTAAAAATATTTGAAGTGACTTTACCTGCCCTACTTTTTTGTTTCATCATTATAAAGGAAAGTGCTCTGATGAAGTATTATTTTTAATTTTATATAAATTTTATCCTCTTGGTTGTCCTGGTACTTTAAGTATATTTATCCTAATGCTGATGTGTCCATGTCACAGGAAGACTATCTACGATAGTAGTTCTTTTCTCAAGCTGCTTAACGTCCGAACTCTAATCCTTTTACGTTTATTTTATTTCGTCTCAATTTTTTCTTTTAGAGGAGTGAATTTCTTTATATCCCAGAGCTTTTGAGTGAAAAGAGAGAATACAAAAATAAAAAAAAAATGCGTCACTTCATTGGCTGTATTATCTTCCAGCAACAAAATCGTTGATAAGAATTTTAACAACAGATAAATATTGGAAGGAAAGAGACGGACATTTGCAAAGCTTGACAGTAACTGCCTGTTGAAGCAACACTTTGCAAAGTACTTCATCCACTCTTCTTTACCACTTCCTCTTCAAGCAATACAAAAGTAATTCCATTACCATTAATTTCAACTTCCGAATCTCCAAAGCAAAAATTTAATACCTTTTCCTTTCCTCAATAATTCTTCCTGCCTTGAGATATCTGAAAGTGTAGAAAACCTCAGTCTTAACTTAAAAGTAGAGAGTCGCACTTTCTAACTTTGTGATAAAGATAAGTGTTGACTTTGTGATAAAGATGAGTGTTAACTTTGTGATAAAGATGAGTGTTAACTTTGTGATAAAGATGAGTGTTAACTTTGTGATAAAGATGAGTGTTAACTTTGTGATAAAGATGAGTGTTGACTTTGTGATAAAGATGAGTGTTAACTTTGTGATAAAGATGAGTGTTAACTTTGTGACAAAGATGAGTGTTGACTTTGTGATAAAGATGAGTGTTAACTTTGTGATAAAGATGAGTGTTAACTTTGTGATAAAGATGAGTGTTAAAGATAGGAATAGACAATATTTAAAGATTTCTTGTAACACCATTATTTGTGGATGAGTGTTTCTTATCCTAAGGCCTTTTCTAACTATATATTTAATATGCAAAATATCAATAATAAAATACAATATAATACTAAACTTTGAGCAGAACTGTAGTGTTTTCGTTGATCATTTATCAGGATTATTTATCAGAGTGAGTAAAAATGTTATTTATGTTAACATGTCATTTATTATTATTATTATTATTATTATTATTATTAAATTCATGTTTATACAGGATATAATACAATGCAAAATATACATATAAACACATCAGTATTTTACATATACTGTAAAAGCTGCTATCAGTATGGTCCTGTTTTGACACATAAGCAAACAAAAGAAAAAAGGAAAAAGATAATGAGAATAGGAAGCTAAAAATTGCTTTTGGCCTGATCTAAAACTATCAACACAAAGTAAGACACTGAAACTGCTGCAAAACGAGCCTAAATTGAATAGCGGAAATTTGGAGGAACTGATCACTAAATTTAAAAATCTAAAAATTCAAAGATGCTATTTGACATCATTTTATTTAAAAGTCATGCCTAATTTCTTAATACAATTTTTATAATCTTTCTCTTTACGTATATCTAACGGAAGATTATTGTAAAGTCGACAACCTTGGCAATAGAACGACTGACGACCTATTTCAAGTTTTATCTTAGGAAGTTTTATTGAAAAGGTATTATTTCTTGTAACATATGCCACAGCAACCATTAACGACAAAGAAATACGCATCACAGATTAAATGAAGCTGGTCCACTGGGGATTGCATCCTTGCTTTTCAACGTTGTCACAATTTCTTTTAGTAGGAACCTTTTGCATTCAAATAAAATAAATCTCTGCCTTGTAAAATTCTGTTGACAATTGTTCAAATCACCTCTCGACTGCAGCTTTCGCTTCCTTGGCATTGATATTATATTTGCCTCCAGTAAAATTTGTCAGTGGACCAAATTTTAATAGCAGCAACACTTCCACTTCCTCTAAAAGGTTAATGAGCGTACATGTATATTTTGTTGGAATAGAGGAATGGATTCTTTGATGTTAGAGTGTTATTATAGTATTGCTTCATAAAATATTCTAACAACTTTTATACTGTACCTACTGAATACGAGTGAATAGAAATTATAATTAATTTCAATTAATATGTTCGTGTTACCCTTAACTTAGATACAATAAAGAACGAAAGTAAATCACTCAGTGAAGAACCAGAACAGCGCCAGGAAGTAAAATGTGTAAAGAAATATGAAGGAAATCAAATATCTGAAAATTAAATTGTTTTGTCGGTCAATTTTCCTTAACTTGTCTTAACTTTTTTATGACCAAGGACCATAGAACGTATAACGTCACTAAACCTAGAGTCCAAAGAAAAGAAAATTAAAGGTAAAAATGTTGGATTAAGAGATATGGATTGAAATTAGCAAAGATGTTGATGAACTGAAGTACGGTACCAGAACGGTCGCTAATATAAAAGGAAGAGCGTTATACTAATAATATAACGTTGAGAAAAGTCAGCATTAATGAAACACTCGTCAGATGTTATTCCATCCAGTGTAACACGGATTTTACGATCTCAGAAAAAAAAAGACCAAAGACCCTTCCACCATATCCAGAAAGCCTATAAAGCAAGTCAACGTACCATACTCATTCAAATGCCTTAAAAACATCAAGGTCTATAGCATGTGTTTCACCAGACCCATTCCAAAATCTACAGATGAATTTTGGAATTATAGTCAAAAGGTCATTACTGGAGCGTGGTTTTCTAAATCCCTAAAGAACACCAACAAAAAGACATAGCTTTTGCAAGGATTCCAACAGCGCATTGTTGATAAGTTATTCAAAGACTTCACTAATGACATAAAGAAGAATTACAGGTCGATATGTGGCAGGATCAGATGATCCACCTGCATTCTTAAAGACAGGGACAACATTAGAACCATTCAAGGAAGACGGAAAACAAGATATTTATAGGCAATATTGAAAAAGCTTGGATAGCAACGAAGATAGTTCAGAGCACACTTTTTGAAGACAACCACAAAAATCTAATCTAGTCAAAAAGCTTTAAATTGGTCAAGCCTATAAATAACCTTGGCAATAAATCTCAGATTTTTGACAAAAGAGTCTAAAAATCTGATCAGTTTGCGTAATTAAGTCCGACAAGGAAATACCAAGGTCATTTAGAGAAAATCAATTTAGCAATTTTTAATTGAAGGAAAACAATTTAGCAAAATGATTAGGCTTTCTTTAGAGCACAAAGCAAACTGAAGACCAAAAAAAGTGGAAGAATAATCGACTTATCAGAATACAAAATATAATCGTAAATCTTCTAAAAACCTTTACTTACAAATTTTTGGAAAAAAATTATTCACGAAATCGCTCAGCTTAGCAAGATTTAGCATCATAAACTACCCTTTGACGGCATTGCTAGACCCTCCAAAAGAAACCTAAGACCATCAGGTTGAAAATGAGCATAGGAATTAATGCGATGAACAATAGAAGAGAGATGAGGGTTGAAACAGCGAGGAGAGAGGAGTGTGACTTGGTAACTATTAGGTACAAATGTTCCAATATCAACTTGTACCCCTTCTATGAATTCAGTGGCAGGATCAGAAGCTGATTCGCTAAAGTCATAAATCCAAGAGATATGAACAAGAAATTGGCAAAATCGATACAAGTCAGCCTGACCAAATTTCAAAGTCTTACCATGGTAAAGCCTGTCAACAACATTTGAAACAGTTCCCTTAACATTTACAGTGATATTAACATGATCAAAAGATCAAAAAGAAGGTGGAAAGGAACTGTACATTACTCAGGAACAGAAGTCAAAAAGAGATCTAGAAGAGCAGATCGTCTAGCGGCGTCTAAATCAGGAAATCATGTGGAAAAATCAACAAAGTTTTAAAAACTATGACCAAGAGCAAAATTGTAAGTAATTTCCTCTTGTATTTTAGTCTTATTAGAATGGGTCAACTAGGTAATATTATGAAATTGGCGATACCAAAGACACAGATGTTAGCAGTGTGATGTTTTTCCAGAACCTTATCAGTGGAGTCTGATAATGTTCCAACAGCATATCAGAAATAAGAAGAGGGAGATCGATGCAAAAGATATCGATAAAAAGTAAACTGAAACAAAAGACAATCTATAGCACGTGAAAATTTTTCTTTTTATTAAAGTTCATGTACTCTAGCAATTGAAACATCCTGTCAAGCATAGGCAGCAAGACAACAAAGATAAGTTGTAGAGTTTAGTCGAAACAAAGGTAACATCCATCTGCTTGAAAATTCCCATCAGCAACACTATCATGGCTTGAGGTAGCTGGGATATGTAAAAGAAATGAACAGTAGAGGACTCCGAAGGTAGCTACTATACCCTTAAGTTGTGAAAAGGGAAATTAAGGAAGAACTAGACTGCGGTTCAGAGAAATGTCTATGCGCAGCATGAAGAAGAGAGACGTGAATGTCACCCAGTGGCAAATCTTGACTCGGGGCAGAGTTGAGTGGAGGGAAAAGAATCATAAACGAACCAAACCATATGCGGTCATCGTCGGCATGACAGACAACACAGAGAGAGAGAAACACTATCACGAAGATTCGTCACTCATTACCCAAGAGTACAATGAGAGTCAGCTTGCTGATAAGCTTTCACACAAAAAAGTTAGAATGAAAACCTCTGAAGTTACTAAAAGCTAGGGAAAGAGTGGTTTTTTAAGATAACAGATATTTTCGGATCTGTATAGAACCAAAACTACTACATTTTCATTCTCCACTCTCAGACGAGGAGTCAGTCTTAAGTCGGGAGATTCTTTGGATTCCCTGTCTATTGAAGATCTGCCTGGTGCTACGTCCTAAGGCGATAGGGGTTGTATTAAATGGAGTCACAGAAGACACTGTCTACCACACATTTATCTCGTATTTACTTCGAGTCATGATATATTGGCACTATCATCGATGTTTTTATCGAGATACCTCTCTAGGAGGGTTGTCAACCAAGGCTACATAGGTCATCCTCCCCACTAGACAAACATAACCCTTTGGACGTCAAATTAATATTTCAAGTTCTTAGGGTAAAAGATCATCCATTTTATCTGTAGCTCAGCTTTAAAAACTTTTTTATACGTGGTTGTAGATTTTAATTCGTCTCAATAATTTTCTTATATTTTCTTCTTCTTATGAATCTAAGCCCTTAAGGAAGGAGACAGAGGGTTGATTCAATTGGAATGTGCTTACAAAACAAGCACTATAGGTTTAGAAATGTATCTGAAAGAAACAAAAGATAACTTTTTGAAACAAGTATACAAACATGAAAGCGACAAGAAGTTATATTCGATCCAAAAAGAGGCTAATAAGTTTGAAAGGGAAATGCGATTACAAATGGGGAGTACTGAAAATGAAAAAGCCATTCCAATTACAAAGAAAGTGAAATTTCTAAAAGAAACAGTAAAGAAAAAGATAATGATCAACATGAAAGAGAGATGAGAAGAGAAACCGCTACATGGACAGTACCCAGAGAGAATTGACTGAAACAAAAGATAACTTTTTGAAACAAGTATACAAACATGAAAGCGACAAGAAGTTATATTCGATCCAAAAAGAGGCTAATAAGTTTGAAAGGGAAATGCGATTACAAATGGGGAGTACTGAAAATGAAAAAGCCATTCCAATTACAAAGAAAGTGAAATTTCTAAAAGAAACAGTAAAGAAAAAGATAATGATCAACATGAAAGAGAGATGAGAAGAGAAACCGCTACATGGACAGTACCCAGAGAGAATTGACAGAGCAGATGTTGACAAAGAATTGACACATAAATGGTTACAAAGCACAGGATTGAAAGCGGAGACAGTAGGTCTGGTGATACTGCACAAGATGAAAGTTTAGCAACACGATACTATCAGCACAGAATTATTAAAAATGGAGCTGACGCGAAATGTAGATTATGCCATGAATTTGATAAAAGCATGGAGTACATTTTTTCTGACTTCCCTGTTCTAGCCAAAAAGGAATATTTAGAAAGACATGATAAGGCAATATCGTATATTCACTGGAAGATTTGTAAATACTACCAAATTCAAGTCAGTAACAAATGGTATGAACGTATACCAACCAAAGTTGCTGAAGGAAATGATGTTACAGTATTATGGGATATGCCTATTAACACAGACAAAGAAATCAAAGCAAACAGGCCGGATATCGTAATCAAGTTTAAATAAAAGAGTTTTTGTACTTTAATTGATATGGCTGTACCATCAGAAAGTAATGTTGCGACAAAGGAGATCGAGAAGATTGCAAAATACAAAGATCTCGAAATAGAAATCAGCAAAATGTGGAGCACTAAAACGACTGTCATTCCAGTTGTAATAGGAGCTCTTGGACTTATTAGAAAAGGAATAAATCGATATATTGAACAAATGCCTAGTAATGTTAGAATCGAATAACTGCAGAAAATGGTGCTTTTTGGAACTGTACATTTATTAAGAAGAACTCTATCTATGACTTAGCCCCAGGATCATAGGTTGATCCCGGCATATTTAAGGGATTGAAGTACACAAACGTTGTAAAGCATTTTTTATAATAATAATAATAATAATAATAATAATAATAATTATTATTATTATTATTATTATTATTATTATTATTATTATTATTATTATGGAAAACAGGATCCTGATGAACGTAAGGCATTTTGGAGTGGGATTTGGAAACAAAGAAGTTACTCACAATGGAAATGCACAATGGCTTAAAGAAATGAAGGAAGAAGGGAAAAATAAAGTAAAACAAAATGACTTACAAATCACAGTTGAAATGATTACTAAACAATGCAAAAAGATGCCTAACTGGAAAAGCCCTGGTCCCGATGGGGTCTAAGGTTATTGGCTTAAGAACGTTACAGTGCTTCACGAGAGATTAGCAGAGCGAATGAATGATCTGATAATTAACGGAAATGAAATTCCGAAGTGAATGATCACTGGAAAAACTGTCTTGTGCCAGGGAGATTGTGCGAAAGGCATAGAAGTGAACAACTATCGGCCAATTGCGCGTCTGCCACTAATATGGAAAATCCTCCTGGGTAGTCTCAAATTCTTTGTACAATTTCCTAGTGATGAATAATAAATTGCCTACAGGGCCAAAAGGATGCAGATGAAAAACCAGGGAGGAGGGGTGTGACGAATAACATGATAATAGGTGATTGCAAAAAGAGACGTACCGGTTTAGGAATCGCCTGGATAGACTACAAGAAGGCTTACGATATGATTACACACTCATGGATATTGGAAACATACAAAATGGTGAAAGCTGTGGATAACATTATTGAGTTTCTAGAGAAATCATTGAAGAACTAGAATGTTAAGTTAACTTATGCTAGTGAGTTTCTCGGTAATGTAAACATTAAAAGAGGAATTTTCCAAGGGGACAGCTTGTCTCCCCTACTTTTTGTCATATGCATAATACCTTTAAGTCAGACATTGCGAAAGGTTAAAGCAAAATACATCCTTAAATCCGGTGAAGATGTGAATCGTCTCCGTTTCATGGACGATCTGAAATTGTTCGGGAAGAATGAGTGGGGAATAGACAGTTTAATCTCTGCAGTCAAAATATTTAGTAATGACATCAAAATGGAATTTGGTATTAAAAAATGTGGAGTGTTGATCATGCATAGAGGATCAGTTGACAGAAGTAGAAGTAATGGAATATCACTTCCAACAGGAGAAATAATCAAAATAATTGATCAAAGTGGTATAAATATCTTGGAGACTTGGAATTTGACAGAAATATACAAAGAGATGTTATTCCGCCCGAAACCACCCATGCAGTGAATACCTGGGCGGTTTCGCTATTGAGATATGGTGCAGGAATTCTGGATTGGCGAATAAATGAGTTAAATGAAATGGGCAGGTAAACAAGAAAAATACTGACCATCAATAAAGAATTTAATCCAAAATGTGACAAAAATCGACTATATGTTTCCAGGAGTAAAGGAGGAAGAGGCTTAATAGGCTATGGTATAATCCAGACTGATAGTTCCTTGAAACCTTAAGAATATAAGAAGAGAGAAAAAGACCAGAGTCTGAATTCTTGGAAAGAGAAGAAAACGTTTGTGCGATTTGTTAGAGAGGTGAATGGAAGAATGTTGAAAGTTCTTGGAAATGGCTAAAGTCGTGTGATTTAAAAGGGTCTACCGAGGCATTAGTATGTAGTCCCCAAGAGTAAGCCATAAGAACGAATAACATCAAGCATTTCGTAGATAAGTCTAGAGAATCACCTTTTTGCAGGATGTGTGGCGAACGAAATGAAACTGCTTACCATATAATTAGTAAGTGTACTGTATTGAAAAGAAAAGAATATCTAAAACACCACAATAACCTTTTCAAATATAAACACTGGAAATTATGTAAAAAGTTTGATCTTAAAGCTGCAATGAAATGGTATGAACACGAACCCCAGGGAGTGATGGAGAATGACTCACGTAAAATAGTGTGAGATTTTGTAATACAATATGATAGAACAGTGATTGCACGAAAACCAGACATCGTTGTACTAGATAAGAGTAAAAAACAGACAAAAATTATAGATGTTGCAATACCTGGAAATGCGAGGGTGCTAGAAAAAGAACAGGAGAAAGTTGATAAGTACAGACCTCTAAGAGATGAGATTGCTCGATTGTAGAAAATGAAGAAAACTGAAATTGTCCCTGTGATAGTGGGTGCTTTGGGAACTTTCTCAAAAAACTTTGAAAGCTATGTTAAACAGATTGAAATAATGATAAATGTAGAACATGCCCCCCCCATAAACAGCACTGTAAGGTACAGCCCAAATCTTACGGTTGGTCCCAGGGCATAAAAGCTACAGGTGAAAGGGTTGTGATTCCTCAGATGGCAGGTAGCTTTCTGGGATCACACCAATAAGAAATGAAGCAAATGAGAACTAAAGCATTGTGAGAAAACGTATCAAACATAATGACAGTGATAATAATAACATGTCGTTTGGCATATATTACAGCATGTTTTTTGTGCCTATTTACTGTCGCTTTTGTCACCAAGTGCTGGAGTACTGTAGTCATGAGTTGTTGTCATACAACAACAACCGCTTGAGTCATGTGCTTTTCCTCACTTCTTGTAGGGCGGCACACTTGCAAGGTGGAAGTGATGTTGCCATTTCATTTTGGGTATCTATTTTATCTCACTCAATTGGCTACAGTACATATGTCTGGATTTTACTTACCTAGCTTGTTGCTGGGTGCTGAATGTGGGGTTTTCACCCATCCATCACTAGATGGTGCGTAACCAGTTGATACTATTACTACCACCACTATCACCACCACCACCACCACTACTACTACTACTACTACTACTACTAATAATAATAATAATAATAATAACAATATATCATCTGGGTATACATCATATAGACTTCATATAAATGACTTGTAATTTTTGCCTGACCTCAAACTTATTTGGAAGAAAAATAATGAAGTAGATAGCCTTTTATCGAAAGTAAAAGTGGTTAGTAAGATCATCAGAATGAAATTTCATATCAGGAAGTGATGTATTGCAACGATGAAGCGAGAAAATTTGAGCAAAAGCAACTGAATTTAATTTTCGAATGAGGAGAATATAAAAGAAGTGACCTGTGAACACTAGAGGTACCTTGGGATTTTAACTCTGGATAACGTATAAGAAAAGGAGTTAAAAGGATTACTTACAAAGGAAAAGCTTAAAAGTGTAAACTTGGTTATGGAATCGAATTTACATGGAAGAAACAAGATTGTAACAACAAATACCTATGAATTTCTCTCATGAGATATGGATCAGTGTTAATTAAATGGAACAAGAAAGAGCTACAAAACATTAAAAGCTGAGTGGAATGATATTCACCATTGATAAAGAATAACAACAACGGAGTGATTTTTTATGCTTTTATGTGACCAGGGAAAAGGGCAGAAAGGGTTTCATTAGCTATGAAAAGTTTGGCAATGAAGAAGAGAGCAGCCTAAGTTGGTATAATAAAATAGTGACGAAGGCATGTTAAGAAAAGTGGAGGTGCTGAAAATTCTGAATACTAAGCAAGCGGCAAGGCCAAACTAATATAAAAGAAACAAGGAACATGAAATGTAAAATGAATTGAAAGAGAAACTAATGCAAGGACAGTATGTCAGGTATAAGGTAAGACGTGATTGCGAAATGACATTGCAATGGATAGCAAAAAGAAATCTGGAAGGATGCACTGAATCACAAATATTTAGACCACAGGCAAAAGCTCTTTAGACCAATTACACGAAGTTTCACATTGACAAGACTATCGATTCACCATTAGTGTAAAATGCGGGGAAAGAGGGGAGGGAATACATAATTTGGTTAGCGAGTGTAGTACCTTGGCACAGCGGGGATTTTAGGGGAAGACATGATAACGTAGCATGCTATATACATTGTCAGCATTGTGAGAAAGGGGCATTTGAAAGAGCTAGAAAGTATATGAACAGAAATCAGTTGTTGTGATGGAAAATTAAAACTGTAAGGTTTTAGCAATTGGTGCTCAGACGGTGCCCTTCACAGGGACTTTGATTTGGCAGTGAGGAATTTTTTTGGCCGGATGCCCTTCCTGACGCCAACCAATGGCTTTTTCTTTTCGCAAAGTTCGAAATTCTCCTCGACAGCTGGGGGAATCGAACCCGGAACTCTTGGTTACTGTGCAGTGCACTAACCATTAAGCCACGGCTCCT
>RDPX01000133.1:1744988-1761964 GCA_003991215.1 Morbakka virulenta | reverse complement strand
CTCGCTCTCTCTCTCTCTCTCTCTCTCTCTCTCTCTCTCTCTCTCTCTCTCTCTCTCTCTCTCTCTCTCTCTCTCTAATTTTGTGTATCCGTATCAAATACATATATGTATATATATATATATATATATATATATACTTATAACAAACATGTCAGTTACATTATATAATGTACTACGTAATTGCAAAACAGATACTACGCATAGCAATTTTGTTTTGGTTGTAGATTTCCTTTCTTCTTCATCACCTTTACCTGTCATATGATGCCCTCACTTTCAGCACATTTGCCCAAGGTTAGTACCCCTGTTTTGTTAATATGGGAATATTATTTGTTTGAAAACTAATAAACGGCCACTACGGAAGCGTATACTCAAATTGAAAAATAGGAAGTAGATTGTAAATGCTCAATGAAAATAATATTGATGATAAACTGCTAAGCATGTATTACATACTAATGCTATGCAGGAAAGTATCATTAATTAAAGAAAAGATTAAGTAAGAGACATGCAATAAAACCGACACACTCGTGCACATACATCAATCAAATTAAATTATCATTAAACTAGTCATGGTTTTGTATTTCTACCATTTCCTAGCTTTTCTAGAGCCCATTAATGTGATTAGTATGATATCTTCTGCATTTTGGCTAAGATCAAGTGTAGAGCTCTAGTCACTCTTTGGTTGGGGCTTCGGCTATAGGGCCCAACCATGTAGGAAAGGTGGTCTCGAGATGCTTGAGTCTTGGCTGTAGACCAACCCAAGAGAAAGGGCCTTCCAGCGGAGGTTATTGGAGGGGAGGTCAATATGTCTTCCTTTTTTTGTTGTCTTGCCTGCTTTCTGTCCCACTTTTTCTTGATGTATTCATCCATTTCGGGTCTTTCATGGGTGGCAATCTGTGAAATACAAAAATGGGGCCACTTTTTAGCAAGGGTACCATCAATGAAAGACCCAGTATGATCTCTTTCAATAAAAACTATTTCTTTCTCCATTAATAAGTCATTCCTTGTCTTTTGAAGATAAAGGGTCAGGTTGCGTTGTTTTTTCTGTAACTGTCTCTTTTAATGAATAAAATCTCCTATAGGTATAGAACTTCTAATTTCAAGGAACAGTGAAGGTTTGAAAAAGTTGTTAAGAAAGAGGGGAAGATAAGAGATAGGAGTTGAGCTTTGGCCTATAGAAATTTTGTTCGACAACGTAGGTGTACGAGGAAAGAAACTGGATTCAGAGAGAGATTTATCACAACGAGGAGCAGCAACTGCATAAAGATGAAGACGTCGACAGAAATGAGCCAAGGGGGATGCAACAAACTGAAATGGTACAGGTAAAGAAAGCTCATCAGAACACTTC
Organism: Morbakka virulenta; assembly: GCA_003991215.1. Lineage (NCBI taxonomy): Eukaryota > Metazoa > Cnidaria > Cubozoa > Carybdeida > Carukiidae > Morbakka > Morbakka virulenta. The sequence continues at coordinate 1,760,619 of RDPX01000133.1, read as the reverse complement.
CCGAGACAAGCTACATTTCATCCATGGAACAAGTTTGACGAGGAGCAACAAGATTTGAACCTATCAAGTTATATATACGTCTCTGGAACCTTTCAAGAACATTATGATAAGATGAGACAGCACCTGCCTTGGTGTGACAACAGTATTCCATGCAAAGGCAAATAGCAGAATTATGGATGTACAAAATGACCTAAGGCATAAAGTACTCTTTAGCTCGATACAAAGAAATAAATTTTTTAGAAGCAGACCTAATGAAAATCAAGCAGCCTCATAAATGAGGATTCCCCAAGTGGGGATGCAGTTCCATATTCATTTGTTTGTTTTTATTGTAGGATGAAAATGAACCTTAACTTTTTATTTGATTTTATGTCCTTGATTTCTGCCATCAACCTGTTTCTATTTCGAAAACAATTTATGGAGACCTAATTTTTATGATTGTGTTTAAATCTTCTTCTTAATCAAAATCAATTATCTCCACTTAAAATTTCTTTTGTTTCATTGTCCTAAGAATACTTTCCTTATTGTAGCTATTGAAAGTAAAAGAAGTAAATGTTGTTATATTTTTTTGTTTATAAGTTATTCCTCCGGCTGTATATTAGCTTAGCAGATTTGAATTCTGAACGTTTTGTGTCATAGAAAAAAGATACCTTTAACAGTTACTCACTTTTGGTGACTTGTCTCCAGTCCTTTTGGTTGAGTAGATACCCTCTCGTTTTAGCAGGAGGTCAATCAAAGAAAATATACTAATTTTTGATTAACAAACTCAAACGATCTTTTATAAAAACTCATTCTCCAAAAGTGTATTCTGTGCATTTTCTGATCTTTCAGAAAACGAAAAACAAAATAAATTAAGGTTCCTCAACACCCATGGTGTTGCCTCCACAAACTAATACTCCAAGCAAACCTTTTCCTATTTTATTACTGCTAGAGTCTGAAGTACATACTACTTTACCTACAAGTGAAAGAATATAGAGTCATTGAAGTAAATCTGGCCCTTTGGGTCAGTTTAAATTTGTAGAGGACTCAGTGCCTTTCTCATGACTGAAGTTAAAGCGAATGAATTATTTTAGAGACAACTACATTCAAGTATCAAATGAAAAAATTACCCAATTTCTGGTTAGTTGGAAGAGAAATTATTTTTATTTTATGTCAGCCACAAGCAGGGCATTCAGAGGATTGTTTTTGAATCTTTTATGGGGCGTTTCTAATTTTTCGAGCAACACTTTTGTTGATTTTTTTCTATTTTGCCTTCACCAATATCAGATTTATCTTTGTGGTCAGAAGAGTAATGACTGGATTAAGAAAGATAAAACCCCTCAGCTGTGCTAAAATCCTTCAGCTCAGACAAATAATATTGTTTTGGAAAAATTAGTTTAGAATATTTTTTCTTGTGATGTTTAATAATTGCTTTAATCCTTTCATCGCCACTAGTGTTTTGTATTTTTATTGATAAATTTAACTCAAGTTGTCATTTTGCCTGGCTGAAAAGGTGTATATCAGACATAAAACTATGTTGTAATCATGATATCAAATAGTGAATTCTCTGTGACTTACAATTAGTTTAACTGAAGCTTGGTGCTCTTAACCATCAGAGATATTAAGCGTTTCTTCTCTGAATTGTGTTCAACCTTTTGAAATATCTCTGAGATGGGTCCAGTTATTTAATTAACCAAGCAATTGATCATTAGGGACGTAATTTTAGCAAGGCAGCAGAACAGAAGGGGAAGGAAGTCTAAGCTTTCACGTTTGTTTACTATTCAAATTATGGCTTAGTAATAAACTAAATGGACCCCAAAACGATATATTGTTATTTATAGCACCTTGAAGCATGAATACAAAATTGACAGATGTAGGTCGCCTCTATCATATAATTTCCGTGATAGAAAGTAGCCCAGCTCATATGATAACCGTCTAAGGCTATTATAGCAAGGTATAATTTTTATTATTACCGTCGTAATGCATTACAACAAGATGGGTGTGGTGGTCACGAGACAATGCCTGTTCTTGTAAACCTACTAAGGAAGGGTAAACGTCAATTATTTTATGCCTTTTGTCTTAATTATAAGAGAGCTGGCATCAACACATTCTGTAAAGTATATTTTATCCTGTGTATTGCAAGTTGAATCCTTCTATCCTTCTCATGGAGGTAAGTTTCATCTCTAAATAAAAGTGAAATTTCACGTTGTGTACAAAGATATTTATCCGGGTGTTGTTTTATATCATTTTTATTTAAAAATATTCTTTATTCATGTAGTAGCTTACTCTTTATTGGATGGATAAAATAGGTTGTTTTATCGTTTTTGCAGTTAGAATTACTCTTATTTTAAGAAGAGTTTTATCTCAAGTAATTTTCCGCGAAGAATATTTCGTCACTCTCATTAAAACCAGATTTAATGATTGGAAGAAAGCTCCATAAAATTAAGGGCTTAAAGTTTCTTATAAGAAACATTTTGTCAAAGGTATCTCTCATCTCACCTTGACAAATCATTGTCAAAATCCAAAACTTCAGAAAAATTAAAATCTAACTGTGTTTCATGAAGTTGTTTGAGAATGTCTTGTTTCTTGGAAAGCAGGGACTCTCCCTATTCTTTGAAGACATGGTTATACAGGCAACTTTTATCAACCATCTTGTTCTATTGAAACTTGAAAATGACCCTATTTTAACGATACGATTTGTGATCACATGGATCGACAGGGGCAAAAAGAAATACTAAAATTCCTTTTGCCAAAAATCTTCAAATTATTTGCAACCGATATTTCTAGAATTGTTGCTTTAGTACTTTTGGAGATTATCCTTCAGACGTAAGCATTGTTCAGCAGCTTGTAATAGGTAGCAGATGGTGGTCAAAGTAAGTTGAACTTGACCAAGGTCTCAACAAGCTGATGCCACTCAACAAAGCAAATACTACAACAATTGCTTCTGTAGTAAAACATTTGTGATTATCGCTTAATTTTTTGATAGAAACTACAAAATCACAATGTTATGACTGATGGTAGACCTTAGTAGGCTTCCAAAAAGGAGCAGCGACGTTTAGAAGACAGGAGACAGGAAAATCTTATTGTCGTTTGAAGCTTTAAGATTGTATCTAAGGTCACAAAAACACTCGTAAAAACAGAAGAACTTGATAAAAAAGCAGGATGATTAACAGAAAAATTAGTTAAAATATCCTTGGAAATTCTGACAGCAGTTAAGTAGGGTTCTTAGGCTCAGGCTACTATATTCAACAATATAGACAGTCAGAGACATGGTACTACAATCAATAATCGAAAATTATCAATCGGCTCTAGACAAGCTCCCTGGGTCGTTACAAAGTAAAAATGGTTGTGGCTCTGAAGCATGTCTATTCTCTAGGCTGGGTATCCGGATATTGCGTGGTGCCGAAAATCATGTTCAACACTTTTTAATTAAACCTAAAATGGGAGGGTGAAACCTCGGGGTCGTGAGCTAGAGCCACGTTTACTTTGGCGCTTGAAACATCCAAATAAGTTTGATTATAGAACAAAGGTTCATCACTACGAAAGTGATAAATGTTTTTATCTTTACCAGTTTTATGCCATTGTGGACATGTTTTATCCTGCTCAGAAGACCAACTTAACCAGCCAGTCAATCATACATGTATACATCTTGAGCTATTTCTACTAACAAAGGCAACCGTGATATGAAACCTCCTCAGAAATTGTTTGTTAAAGACTTTGATCACCAAAACTAGAGACTTATTTTNCCTCAGAAATTGTTTGTTAAAGACTTTGATCCCCAAAACTAGAGACTTCTTTTAATACTACATCAACATAGAGTATAATAGTGGTAATTAATCATTTGCGAAACAAGCTTTTAAACAAAGTGTTTAAGCTATCTTGATATACCTCATACAAAAGCTTCCTTTGAGCATGCACTTAGTGGCATGAGATACATCAAGAATTAAGTGGGTAATATTTCCATGACAAAAATCCAGCTGCAGTAGGCAATATGTCTCTCTGTTCATTTTAAAATATGAGATTGCATCCATTTGAAATCAATTCTGAGTTCTTTTATTGAGAGCCCAGAGAGAAGAAATGTTTTGTTTTCCTGTATCTAAACTTAAAATGTATTTGTTTATTTTTTGTGGTTGTTTTTCACTGTTCAAATGTAGTTAATTCTAACTGCATATTTTTTGAAAACATAGAAGAATAAACCATTATTTAATATGGTAGGGGTAGTTAATTAAAAGTGACATATTCAGAGTCGAATGTAAAACCTATAGAGGAGGTAAGTAATTTCATTATTTTTTTCTTTTGCATTACATGATGTATATGGGTGTGGGCGATTATAAAGGGGTCTATTGAGGCCCTCTAACACTACAAAGCTAGCATTACAAATCGTTTACACTTTCTACCTTTTTAGATATGATGTTTCAGAGTAAAACCGTTCATTATGATGCAAAATATACACAATAAAATGCGAAAAAATGTCGCTGCATTCGTAATTTTATTAATTTATTCTTTGGCTTTTGCTTGGTCAAACTCACGACATTTCGAAATTAAAACAAAGATATTAACCGCTCAATGGCCTCATTCACACTTTTTAAGTCCTCAATTATTAGGAGTTTATCAACTGAGTGGGCCAACGTCTCTCCACTTAATGTTCAAAATTACTGTTACGTCATTGAGTAATTACTAAACATTTGTCCTCGCTATTGACTGCTTATATCGAACAATCAATTAAACAAATAAGAAAAGAAAGTCGAGGGTTGTAATCAACCTTCCAGTTACGAACAGTGTACTGTATTACTGGAATTACTGCAATTATTGCAATCATCTCTGCATTTGAAGTTTTGAATTTGGTTTAACAGAGAAAAAAATCTGATAAGTTAAAACGTTAACTATCTATTGTCGAATATATAAACATATAATATATAATGAATCGCAATAATACATCATAGCATATAATATATGTATGTATTATAGATTTATTTAGATAAAGGAAAGTTTTACCTCTTTTAAGTAGAGGTGATAGTGGGTCAGGTAATTGTAACAATTCGTCTTATTATATTTTCGTTCATAGAGTATTGTTTATTTACTTTGAGGTATATTTTAGGCACAAAAACAAAATCTGCTTACCGTCAATTAAAAAGCACCTTTCTTTTAGCTTTCTGTAGCTTTAGATGTATAAATAAACCTGCATATTTTATTTTCAATCACTTAAAGCAACTCCTGAACCTAATAATAGAAATATCATAAGGTGATTATTTAAAATGATTAGAGGTCATTTGCTAGTTTGATAATTGCAAATTGTGCTAGGAAATCTGAAAAATGTCCACTTTTTGAAACCTTCGAGAGATCTCACAACTGGTGAAATTCAATGATAAGTTGCTGGAAATGTAAGCGTATTTTAAAAAAAAAGATAATTACCGCCTGTCGAAGGATTATGAATAAAGTAAAAGATAAATAGAAAACCAAACGAAAACAAAATCTACTAAAATATCTAGTTCAAACTTGCTGCATTTTCCATTCCTTACTTTTATGTATCAGGGCAGAAATAACGCCTGCCATTAAAACACCTTTGTCTATGTATCACAAGAAATGCATTTTCCGTACGTGACAGGTTGAGCTATTACACGTGCCATGGCATTTTTGCAGCTGTGTGACTTGTAAAAAATTAATATCACAATGATTGGCCTGGCAAGACTATTTTTCGATAGAAAAATTAACACCTTAAAGAATGCTTAAGTGATTTTTAAGGGTTATCTAAGTGAATACTTTAGTCTATTATCAGCTATGGAAAAAGTCAGGGAAGATACTGAATAAATTTCTCTTTACCTTTTAAAAACTAAAGAAAGACTTACCAAGGAATATTGAATGCAAGAGCAGATATTATACAACATAAATTTATTTTCTTCCAACTGTTGCAACAGAAAGGATGTCCATAAACAGTTCCAATGGTACTTTCTACATTATACTTATAAGTATTAAGCTTCTATATACATGATTACATTTTACAACATCAACTCTAGCTGTACTAGCCTGTTTAACACTATCTTCATTTTAATTATCATTAAATCAGACGGAAAAATCAATAAATTCCTTTAATATCTATGATTAATGTGTTAAATTTACAACTCTGGAGTAACCTGGAATAATCTTGTACATAGTAATGTTAACAGAAAAGTCAATATTTATAATGACATAAAGATAACAAATTTTTGGAAAATTAGGAAGTAATAGGTAGTTAGTTTTCATAATTTTTATCGTGGTTTTTTTAAGTCAGTAACAGGTAATACCTTTTGCTACGTTTTAACTTTTATACTTTTACTTTTAGTGTTATAAAGTCTTTCCTACCAAACAGAGTCCTTCATAAATACTAAAATAAAATTGATTCACCTTTCAATCAACTTCGAAGTATCAAATAATTTTGTTGGTTCTTAGATTATTTCCTATAAAGTATAGGGTTCACAGCCTTCCTAACAGACCTCTGTCTGCTGTGAAGAATGAAAAGTTATATACAGTTTCAATAAATTATTAAATATAAATGAAGATATTAATTTCTTATGCTATATTTTAAACCAGTAATTTTGTAGTCATCAAAGCTGTTATACGACTTTGAAATATGGTTTCCAGTTACTCCTGATGAACCTTTTATTTGTAACTTACATTTAGGCACCAAGAGAAACTAACTAAGGCTCTTTTTATGACAAAATTCTAACCATCTAGAGAATAAACCAATTTTTCAAAAGTGTCAACCATGTCGGGATGACATATGGGGTTCACCGAGTCTAAATATTTAGCATATTCCAAAAAAGCCTCTAATGAATCTTCTTCGATAACAGAAGGAAGAAGAGATTCCTGTAATTCGGAAACTCGACAGCTAGCCATATATTGTTGAGTTTTTTTAGATATGCTACAGTTCGATTCCTGAAAGTCGTTTCTATTCTGTGAACTTTTGCTGTATAAACAAGGTTTTCCTGCGTAATCAGACTCTTTGGTATTGTCATTTAATGGTCTCAGGGATGCCTCTGTTGGTGCTTTGTGTAAATTACTTGAAGAAATGTAAGATCCGTAAACAGATTGACTTGAGTTATTATACCTCTGCCAGGAGGATTTATCATATCCATTTATCCTGGAGTTGTTGGAGTAATTTATTCCAGAAGATTGTGACCATACCATTCCGTTTACCACCATTATAGCAGCTAACTTAATTGCTAATCCTGCAAGCTGACTATATTGTCATACAATCCAATATTAAAAATTATCCTTCGAAGTTATTTCTTTTTAAGTTGGCCCTTGTAGTAATTAAAGTTTTTGTCTATTAACGTATCAACAATATATGTCCGTTCTCTTCGAATAATTTATTAAAACGAAATAAATTTTCGTGCAGTCTTACCAACCCCAGACCATGTTAATTCTATCCACACTTTGAATGACCAACTGCTCACAATGTGCTAACCCTTGCCTTCTTATTGAAACGCTGAGTAACGCAGATGATAGTATTAATATCAGTGAACTGCTGTCTTTCACAACGCTGACCTATCAACTGCCCAAATGTATTGTTTAACTGTATTGAATCCTAAACAAAGAAGTGTTTGTAGAAAATTAACCAGACTCATGGCGAAATCTCCATGAGAATCTATTGATTTACATTGTTTTTTTTGTTTCTATTGATTTCTATTCTCTCTTGATTTGTTGGAATGTTTATATACACCTTTCTGAATGCGCTTTTAATAACTTTACCTGTATTTGTCCGATAGAAGTAAAATAATTCTTCCATATATTCGTTCTTGCTCAATAGCTTACCACAAATTCTGTCATTTAAGACACTATATTCTATTCCAAGGCTTGGGAATCTTAGTGAGGCATATTTCACTGTAAAGGTGAACCATGAATATAAAGCCTCACTAATCCTTAGCTAAAACAACCGGTCAGCTGTGTAATTGTCGGAACCACGTTTTTGCTTCTATAGGGACGAATGGCGAGAAAGTCTTTTCTACAATGATAAAACCACGCTAGAAAAAGGTGAACCTAATCAATATAAATCAAACAATAGTGCAGCTGATAGATTTATAATTAACCAGATACTGAATAAAGAGGTGAGGGGAAATTTTGCAAATAAACAGTGATGTTTTTCGTTGAAACATCGATAGATTAATACCAGGATAAATACTGCTTTAATTGTTATCAATAGAATTCAATATTTTAAACAAAAATATCTTAAATATATTTTTCTAAATTTTTCATCACAAAATTAAAAAATCCGGGCGATTTTCCAAACTGTTCCAAACACTAGAAAGTTATTGAGGATAAACTGTTGATTATTTCAACTGGTACAGCCTTTATTAGTTTAAAAGTAAAAAAATGGTTATTTTTAAACCAAAAGTTGAAGGAATCCCTGATATGGTTGCCTTCCTGCTAAATTTTCCAGTACATCTCTTTCTTCATTTGTTGTTGAATTTTAAGGCGTATCTGTACAGTTTAACACTTCAATATTTAAAAAAGTCTTTTCTCTCTCCCAGCCCCTTTCTTTCTGTCTTTTCCTCACTTATTTTTTAAAGATCCTCTCTGGACTTATTTTATTATTAATCAGTTCTGCAAATTACAAATTGCGTGACTATCACCCTGCAGAGGTTGCAATGGGTTCTTTTGAAATCTCGTTTTAGAATAATAGCCGCACCAAAAGCGCGTGGCTTCCTTTTGTCAAGTGCCTGCAAGCCGCGCGCATGAGAAATACTTTGCTACCCATTGAACAAGCGTCTTGTCAAAGAAAATTTCGAAGTGCATACGCTTTCTTTCAATGTAGCACCGAAACTGATAAAATATTCATTATAACGGCTCGTGCGATTTAATGTTTAATAACACTGGTTTCAGGATGTGCTTAGCAATAGGCAGCTGATGGCGAACTAAACCAACAAAATACATAGGATTTGTCAGATTTGTAGTTCAGCTGGTGAATAGATTAAATAAATCCTTTGTTAAAATTAGGGCTTTTATGTCTATGCATGATCAAATCAGGCTCTTAACCTTTAGATTTTAAGCCTTGGAATAACATGATCACTAGTTACTTTTATATATAAGTTGCTTGTTAAACTGTTTCTTGTTGTTATTTGCTCTTTAAACTGTCTGTAGTTTGAACAGGAAACATCACAAGTGAAATATCAGTCAACGCAATTGGTTACCTTAGAAAGTAAAGATTAATGACCATTTGAAGTGAAAAAGAAATTTGATAGGGCAGAGATTGGAAGTTAGAGGAGGAGCGGGGCAGGAAAATAGTTGTATATTGTTACAGCTAAAGAATGGAGTTTGAACACACAAAGAGAGAGAGAGAGAGAGAGAGAGAGAGAGAGAGAGAGAAATTCACACATGAAAGGAAAAAAAGAGAGAGGAGATTGAAAAGCTCGAGAAAAACAGAAATGATTCCAATGAATAGAGGTATTTCAATACAGAAAGGAAGGGTGAAGGAAAGAAAGAAAACAGAAAGTTTTTGTTTTTATAGTATTTATCTGCGTATGTGCAGGTGTGTTTATTTTATCGAGATCTGGAGGGTAGGAAAGAGAAAACTTCAAATGTAATACAGTTTTAAATGTTACAAGATTAACATTAGCAACATTTGATTCTAATGAAAAGACGTCATATGAATTCCTTTTTTGACTAAATTGCTTCAATATTTGTTCCCTGAGATTTGTCAAAATTCACATTTCAGTTTATGTATTATTATAATATGCCAGGAGATTGCTAGAACACTCAAATTCAGGCAACTTCATACCAACTGTCAGCTCCAACAGAGATCCTTTCCACTTTGTAAAAAAAAATTAACTTTTTTATCAGGGAGCTCCAAGCATATATTTTATCTGATTGTCTTTATATTTCAAGTAAAAAGGTACTAAGCTTCAGTACCTCTATTTGCTCTTGGGTGACTTCTACACATTATTTTAACCAGTCCAGTTTTAGAACCCATTTATCGTTGTCCTGAAACTTCAGACGTAAGGTATTATTAATTGCTTTGAAGAGACCAGTTTGATTAAGAATATTTTTTCAATAATCGAGGTGGTTTCACTGAATACGTATGTACAACGGGTTTTGAAAATAAAGATATTGTAATAATACCTAGTACCTCGGTAAGCTTGAATTTTGATCTGATGATGCTTACTAAAGATCAGAGGATTTAAAACTGGTTTTTGTAGTGATGATAAGGGAAAGGAGAGAAAATACACGTTAGATGATTATGCTAATTTCTGCCTTTTAAAAGAGAAATAGTACCCTAATCGGTGTTATGGCCACGATACTTGGCTCTGTATAATCCTTATAGACAACTAAAAAGCAAATTTTGCTATCCGTTTTGATATTGTTAGATCATGCTAAATCTGAAAAATATACTTATCTTTACTAATATAATTACCAGACAGTTTTTCCGTGCTGTAATCCTCAGAAAAACCATTTTCATTATCAAGTTTAGATGTTGAATGCTGCGATACCAAAGTTTTTAATAGTCTAATAATAGTTTAATATAATTCAATAGTCATTTGAATTTTAAAAGATAACTTTATGAATTTAGAGGCAAAGTACCTGTACAACTGAAAGTCATTGGCCCTTAAAAGTTGCAAAAAACTTGAAAGCCTTAGAACATGGAGAGGACTGTTTGATATTGCATGCACCTCTTTTCCTAGAAAAAGTAGTGTCTTGCAAAGGGATAACAGTAGCTTATGACATCTATAGTATAAATTTCCTTTATTTAGCTTCAGTTGTGCAAAGTACAGCCTGAATATAATTAGGAATATATTTATTTTACAGCACTGAAGTGGCTGCCAGATATTCAAAGTCTAAAAGATAGTAATAAAGCTATGTTCCAGTTCAACTAGAGGTTCAGTTTTATGATGAGATGAGTTATATAGTTGCAGCTACCAGCAGGACATAACATATAAATCTTGATGGATTTATTTAGGTCAGAACATCTAAAGGTGGCACCAGTGCTTTTTGCTTGTTTATGAAAATTTGAGTTGGCTATAAAATTAATTATTTAAATGAAGTAGCGATGAAATATGTCCATTTTTATGTCCTGTGAAAAGCTCATTCAGCCTTCCGTTTCACGAAAGAAACAAAAATCCTCCTTTGGCCTTGTTTTATTGTATTGAAATCGTCTTTGCTCACAGGTACTAGAAGATATGTATCGTGGTTTTAGATTGATCTTCGTTATGTTTCAATTTATCTTTGTCGTACCATATTTAAATATGAATTGACAGCTATAAATTTGACTGTTTATTATTAGTTTAGGGCAGTTTTTCTCGTGTGTGTGTATATACTCAATCTGCAGACAGTACCGTTTCGCCCTTTGTGGGCTCATCAGTGAAGCACAGAACTTCTGAGACATAACTCTCTGGCCATATTGCCGGAGGAAACACAACTTAAAGAGTTACTGTGGGATCCTGTCAGAGTGCTCAAACTACGCATATCTCTCTCTCTCTCTCTCTCTCTCTCTATATATATATATATATATATATATATATATATATATATATAAGTTGTCAAAGTAATTAAATAGTAGGAACCGTTGCTTAATGGTTAGTGCAGCTGCACGGTAACCAAGAATTCCAGATTCGATTCCCCGAGCGGGCCACTTTAGAAATTCACAAAAGAAAAAGCCATTAAGGGCATCAGGCCAAGAAATTCTTCAAGTCCCTGTGAAGGGCACCGTCTGAGCCCCAGTTAAAAAAAAAAAAAAAGCTATTTAAATATTTCCTATTCTACAGACTAGAGTTAATAGAAATAGTAGGTCTGTCACGACNACTGCAGACAGTACCGTTTCGCGTGTTGTGGGCTCATCAGTGAAGCACAGAACGTCTGAGACATAACTCTCGGGCCATATTGCGGGAGGAAACACAACTTAGAGAGTGACTGTGGGAGCCTGTCAGAGTGCTCAAACTACGCATATCTCTCTCTCTCTCTCTCTCTCTCTCTCTCTCTCTCTCTCTCTATATATATATATATATATATATATATATATAAGTTGTCAAAGTAATTAAATAGTAGGAACCGTTGCTTAATGGTTAGTGCAGCTGCACGGTAACCAAGAATTCCAGATTCGATTCCCCGAGCGGGCCACTTTAGAAATTCACAAAAGAAAAAGCCATTAAGGGCATCAGGCTAAGAAATTCCTCAAGTCCCTGTGAAGGGCACCGTCTGAGCCCCAGTTAAAAAAAAAAGAAGCTATTTAAATATTTCCTATTCTACAGACTAGAGTTAATAGAAACAGTAGGTCTGTCACGACCATCTCAGGGGTGTATTGTGGAAAGTACAGACATAAGTATTAAAAGTTTGAATTTGCTTCTGTAGTAAGTAATCAAAATTAGTCGAGGTGTATAGTTTGTGAGCAGCATTTTCAAGTAAACCTGTGAAGGCCTACAGGCCGTTCGAGAGAGTGCACTGCATTGGTACCCAAGAAATCAGTACTGCTAGGCACTTGGGAATAACATTTAGAATATGAAAAGTCATGAAGACTAACCAACTTGTTTATCATAGCAAATCAATGATGGATTATTTCCCTCCTGTAATTTTGAATGTGTAATTACACGCTTTTCTTTTTATAAGAATAGTAAAATTTCATTGAGGTTGAAGTATTCTTATAAATTGACAAAATATGAGTGTAAAATATTCTTAATATATTCTTATATTTTAGTTTTTATTTTTTCCAAACAGCTTGAAAATTATTCTTCTTCTTCTCTGCGCTTGTCGGTTTTCAATTTCTAGGTTGGTCACCATGCGCTGCATTGAATACAGTTTCAGTCAATGTATTAAAACGATTCCTATCCTCTGTTAATTTTCGTAATTTTTCAAGATCGTTTGCTGTTTCGAATTTCGTCACAGGAAAACAATGATTAACGGTGGAGATTCATTTCAGGTCTAAATTTATGGTCTCAGGTAGTGTCCTTCTTCGCATACCAGGGTATTTCTTTGGATTTCTTGGGACTTCAAAGAAGTATGTCATTGCAGATTGAGCTGGTGTATTCGTTGGCATTCTTAAGATATGACCGAAGATATTCCATCTTGATTTCGTGATGAAATGACTAATATGTTTTTCGTTACTCATACTGTAGATCTGGTCATTTTTAAGTTTATAGTTTTGCCATATTCTTCTCAATTGATTTCTATGTGTTCTGTCAATTACTTCGATTTCTTGTTTGGTAAGTCCCCATGAGTTGCAATTGTAGGTAAGTACAGGTTTTACTAAGGCTTTATAAATTTTAATTTTGTGATGGATCGAAAGGTCTCTATGAAGCCACAATTTGTCCATTTTTGCCATTGCTGCATACGATAGCTGGATTTTCCTTCTAACATCTTCGAAATCTCCAAGCAAACTCCCTAATTTTTTCACTTTTCNGGTCATTTTTAAGTTTATAGTTTTGCCATATTCTTCTCAATTGATTTCTATGTGTTCTGTCAATTACTTCGATTTCTCGTTTGGTAAGTCCCCATGAGTTGCAATTGTAGGTAAGTACAGGTTTTACTAAGGCTTTATAAATTTTAATTTTGTGATGGATCGAAAGGTCTCTATGAAGCCACAATTTGTCCATTTTTGCCATTGCTGCATACGATAGCTGGATTCTCCTTCTAACATCTTCGAAATCTCCAAGCAAACTCCCTAGTTTTTTAACTTTTCTCCTCTCTTCTCTATCTTTATGATTCATTTTTCTAATGTTTGTTTCCTCAGTCTTATCATCATTAACTTTCAAGTTATGTTTGGCTAGAGTATCTTTAACAATGCTTTTGATGTGTTCTTTTTCGCGGTGGTTTTTTATCAAAAAGTCAGTGTCATCAACATAATCCATATCTGTTGGCAGTGATGATGTAACAGCACAGGAATGTTCTATGCCAAGTTTCATACGGTTAAGCTTTTCTCTTACTGACCTGAGGGCATGTTCTAATTCGATGTTGAAGAAGCATCCGCTGATAGCATCTCCTTGTGGAGAACCGATATTTGTATCCACAGTTTCAGGTTCATGTTTGTCGAAATTAATTGTTATGGTGATAGCTTGAAAATTCATTGAATAATCACAATGTCACAATTCGAGCGTCAACATTCGAACGTGACATTCTACTCGATGACGTTGTTGAGAGTGTATGGTTTGTTATGAGAAAATTCTTTTCTCGTGGAGTTGTGTAAGAGAAGTGTTAAAGTATCAGTGTGATGGCTACCCCACTGAAGAAACAAAAAAACTCTCGGACATTTTGGCTTCACAAAGTCAATCAAACATGGAGGAATATAATTTTTTTTAAAAAATTCTTATTTTAATATATTTTAAAGTTTCTAAAAAATGTGGATTTTTTTTGACACCCGATATATATCATGAAGTATGTTCAGAAAGATTTCAGACTTGTCTTATTTTAATTGCCATAATATTTCTGTTTTACTAAAATTTTACTCTTATGAAACTCACCCTGGAAATATTCTTAAGACATTCTTACAAATTAGGCAATTTTCACCCTGATATTCTTATAGAAGCTATTCTTATAAAAAGAAAAGCGTGTACCTCTTACCTTTTGGAAATAACTAATTTTTCTAACTGTAGAAGACAATGTACCTGATTTAGCACATAATCATAGGAAATATTATCAAAGCAATTTACTCAACATTATTATTATGCAGAGAATAGCTCATAACATGGGTAAGAATGTTGTATAAAGCTAAAGCATTCAAGCCTTATTCATTTGGACTGCAGCTGACTGAGCTTCTTTGCCTAACAAATGAAGGATGTTTTCCAACGTTTTCATTCGAGTCAAAAATGACATGCAAGGCTTGCATTGTGTGCTTGGGTGTTTGTTTTGTCTCGTAAAATATTTTTGACGAGAAATAATTTACCAATGAGCAGTATTACTGTTTGTCACAGTCAGTGACTATAGAATCAACAGGTCATTAAAAATACTTTCTTGCATTTTTAGCTGCGACAGGAGTTTAACAAGTGCAAAAGTAACTGTAATTGTGTCCCTGTGTGAGTGTGATCTAGAGATTTAAGCTCGTATTTCATAGATTGCATGGAGTAACTTAGATTGGTTATTTGGTAAAGAATATTCCTGAGCATTCTTAGTATGTATCTACTTTATTAGGTAACTGTATTTTCTAATAATTAATAGTTATGCAAAGTGGAAACTCAGTAAGTAGAGAATTTTTGCGGCTTGTTAATTATATGATCAATAGGCTCAGTGCTTTAGGACAGACCAAAACTAACCTAAAAGTATTGTGATATTGTGATACCTTCTAATATACGTTTCGTAGTTGCAGCTTCCATAAACTGATGTTTTGTGAAAATTATAAAGAAACTATCTGAAAATTGTGATCTTCATATGACATTCAACTGCAACACATAATTTTAAATACTGTTTCGCAATCACCTTTATAATATTGTTGCCACTGTTATCGCAGTAGTAAATAAAACCAAAGTTAATATTTTTTACTCTTTGTTATTTAAAAAATGCTTCACAAATAATGATAAGGATTTCCAAACTACTAAAATTATTCCGAGATCCTGATTTTGTTTTTCTTTAAGGTTTATATTCAAGCATAGTATTGGATATTTGAAGCCGAAAAATAGTTATCTGAATGATTTTGATTCAGTTATTTGTGAGTTTGTTAGGGAGACAAAAAAAAAAAAAAAAAGAGAGAGAGAGTTTATTT
>RDPX01000133.1:1650762-1744982 GCA_003991215.1 Morbakka virulenta | reverse complement strand
AGAGAGAGAGAGAGGGAGAGAGAGAGTAGAGAGAGAGAGAGAGAGAGGGAGAGAGAGAGAGAGAGAGAGAGAGAGAGAGAGAGAGAGAGAGAGAGTTTATTTCAAGGCTGGGAGTCACTGATGCTGACCAAGTTCTGGTCTACCCAAGTTGATTTGATACTTTATCCCGGTACCTATAAAAATACCGATTTGACATTTTGGTATGCTACATGAATGGTGCAATTTCAAACATATCTTCCGTACAAGGGAAGTGAAAAACATCATGTAATGATTGTTGCTTGGGAAAACTGGGGATGAACCTATTTAGGAAAGCACTAAAAGGAGCAATGACTTCAAGCACGGAGTAGATGATCTTAAGTTTGAAGACCAGACGACAGGGGAAGCTTAGATGTCAAATCCAATCTTAAAATCGTTCCTTACTCCATCTAGTTTACGTTCCTCCTTCATTCAGCCAACAGTGCTTTCTGGTGTTTTTGAAATTGAGTCAGGGTAAACAATTAATGATCAACGGTGACAAAAATATACCTGAATCCTTACTAACCTTGTTTCCCTATCATATTTTATCATTTAGAAGATGGAATTTTTGTATACTCTATCATAAAACAGCTGCACAATTATTTTTGTTCAGTGAAGATCAATAACCTGGGTGTCAGTGTAGCATGTTGGGAAAATGCTGGAACTCTTTACCTTGATAATCACAGAATCGTTACAATGGTGAAAGGAGACAATAAAAAAGCACAGGATTCATGCTTGGTGTAACTATAGCTCTGTTTTAGGGTGTTCGCTATTTTTCAAAGAAGTCCAATTTCTAGAGCCTAAATGTAATCCTTTTCACACATTGTAGGAAATGCAAATGATTCATAACTAATCAAATCATTTAATTAAATTTAGGAGAATTCTATGAGATCCTATGAGCTAAAAGAGAATACTGTGAAGAAATTGTATATATCATAGGTAATGTTGGCATCAAAATTGGAAATTACCACTTTTAATTTAATTTAGAATACATAATTTGAGAAAAATAAAAAGATACCTAAACCATTGTTACGTTGGTGTAAAGAAAACAAACAAAAACAGACCTCCAGATAAAATATACAGATTTTTGTGCTTAATACATTACAAAGTGCAGAGCAGAAGGGCTCAGAAATACTTTTGCTGTAACCCTTTAAAAAAATTCCACTGAGCAAGATCAAATACAAAAAGTGGAAAACTATTAAAATCCAATCACTGTAAAACAACTGCTAGAAAATTTTAGCACCTAACAAAGATGGCTATAATAAGATGAACAACCAAACAAGAAGCAAATAAAAGAAGAGGAGCAATATTTTAATGTAAATTATAGAACAAATAAGATTCACTGCTTCAAGAAATATTGATTAATGAGAAAGTTATTTTGTATTATCATAGGCTGTGCCAAATCACATGATACCAAATACCTGTGAGAAAAGTTCATATCCTTTAAGGAAAGTAAAATGTAAATTATACTAAAAAACTATTCCAGCATTCTAGGGATACTTTCACAGAAGAATACTTATAAATTTTTCCATTTTTCAAATTATCATTGTACAGTAGAAGTACTAAAACGATCAAACAGCAAAGGAAAATAGATAATAAGAAAAATGGTGCAGCAAAAGGGTAACCCCATAGACAAAGAAAAACCTTCTAATCAATAGAGGTGCATGGGTGAGTAAGAATATCTCACCCTTACTGTGCTGTTTCAGATCTAAATGCTATACAAATGGGAAGCCACAGAAGCCTGTTCGCAACAGACAAAACGCTAGAGTTGATTAGCCACCTTGTTCTTTTGATCTTTTGATCTAAAATCTCTTGCGTGTAGGGTCCTAGCCAACAATAAGCAAATTTAACATTTTTTTTTTGTTATTCAATTTAATTGGCTATTATTTCAGCCAAGTATCACAGCTCAGTTTTCACACTTGATCAGGCTTGATAAAGGATAGAGTTGTTTTGCCAAAAGAAAGGGTCACTTGCTTCTCTACTTATGCCTCACGTGTATGAAGATCGTGGGTATTTTGTTTCATTGCCTTGGAAGATTTACCCTACATCTTGGTAAACCTAAATTTTCAGGTTTTATAGTTAAAAATACAACCTATTTATTTTTGGCATCAGCAATACTGACTTTATTGATTGCTTTCAATATTCGAAGCACAAATATTCTCTACAAGGACATTAATCTTTCGTCATATTGGCCACCTGAGTTTTCATTTGTTTGTAAAGTCATATCCCTTACTTTAATTTTAAATGAAAAAGAATTAATAAATTTAATGTTTTGCTAATCTAATCTCGTACTACACAGCTCAGAAGACCATCTGTGGAAAGCTAGATTTCATTTTTTGAAAAGTAAAGAGTCTCTAGGAGTATCAAAGTTTTTTGAGTGTCTTTGAAAACGGTAAGATGCATTTTACTCAACATTTGGTGAGATGAAGGAAAAAAGAATGATTTGGATTATTACTCATTCTAACTGAAAGGTACTTTGTAATTTCTTAAATTTTTAGTATTTTTCAGTTAAGCATTAATATTACACATTCGTCACTTCAAACAATAGCTGAACAGTTAGATAAATGCTACAGAAAAAAAGTGGTTTATGAGAAATGTTTATAAAATTTGGCTGGTTGGACATGAAAAAGGTGAAAGATAAGTATTACAAATATCCACCAGTTCCAACTGAGAATGAAATATAAGGATGAAAAAGAATCCATTTTAAGAGGATAAAAATGGTTTTGGGAAATTTTCTACTTTTGTCTTTTTTAAACAGCCAAAAAATTTATATTTTTATCCACACAGTTGGCGATATTTACCAGCATGGTTGTCAGGTGATCTTTCTTCTGCTACTTTTTTACGGACACTAGAAGTCCAGATATCTTTAACACCATGATATCTTTTGACGTAGTTCTTCACGTCCTCAAGTCTTCACGTCTTCACGATTTAAAGGTTTTTAAAAGCTTTATTTAAAGTATTAACAACTAAGATAACAAGACCTGTTCCAAATTTTCCATAGTGAAATTTTACATAGTGAAAATGCTGAACATTTCGTGGGAGGACATTTGGAAGTAAGAGATGGTAATTTTTTTTAATATCAGGCATTTTGTATGATAAACAAGAAGCTACCATTCACGATGATGATGATCTCTTTAAGCTCTCAATGACCAGTTGAATATTTTTTTAAAAAGCAAACCTGATATCTTCCCTGTTTGTAAAAGTACAAATAACTTCGTTACACAAGATAAAGTACTAGTTAACGCTGAGCTCGGTATGTCAGACGAGAAGCTGTTGAAGGACACAATGGATGAAGAGAATGACTCAGCTGAGATTCCTATAGACTAGTGTGATGATTCAGCATCAAACCATGTAAAAGGCAATTAGTTGTTAGCAGCAATAAAGGCAATTTCTCCCTACTTGCTGCTCACTGAAAGTGGAAACTCAGTACAATAATATCTCAGAAGAATCAACCATTCAAACTGATTTTCAAGAGATTGAATGTTTTCCAGGTTTTATTTTTTATTGAATGATACGGATGAGCATTAGACTCCTTAAAATATAGGAAAGACTTGTAGTTATTTTGGTGGTTAGTGCAAATATGAAAAGTACTTTCCATCAGGAAGGAAAAAGAAAATCTTACACCATTGAATTAAAAATAGTAGCGGCGATTGGTTATGCAAATTTTCATTACAGCTGTTCTGTATCAAAATAGTATTGTGTTGATGAATAAAGAATGGGGGAGTCAAAAAACATGCAGAACTTTCAAGTACTCCTTTCAAAAAAGGTAGTTTCTTTAAAACTAATAGGAAGGCAGAATATGAAAGTTCATTGATGAAGACATTACAAAACAAGTTTCAACTTAAATTTATCCCAAACTATAATAGAGTTAGAGTTTAAAGAAAATGCACAATCAGGAAAGCTAGGAGCTTATACAATGAAAGTATTATAGATGTCTTTTGTGCAAAATCAGTGTTTGTTACTTCTAGAAGTTGGCTGGTACTTTTGTTGAAACAAACTTGTTTGTCTCTGCACAAAAGTACTAAAATCATGCAAAAATATCAATCACAATAATAAAAAACTTTTGCTTATGTATAATGGGTTACAGTGATGACTGGGCAGTAAAAACCTCTCATGAGGTAATAATTGCTGTGGATTAGACAGCAATATAAGTTGACATGGTATCACCAACAATCCACTTCACTGAAAAGAAAGAAAAACTACTAGCCACGAGAGGATCAGGAACTGTGCATGTCTGAGTGCTGAGGAAAATGGTAAAAAAGTCAAAGAAATTGATAGAGCTAAACACAAAGTTGAAGCATTGAATAAAGATTTCTTATCACTTTGTGCTACCGAGTCTTCTTCAAACACACGGGTGAATGAAGATTTTACAATAAGATATGTTGAAATTGTCCTGGGAAAATTTATTTTTGCTCATCTCTTTTTGATATGAGGTTCTACGTATGTCACACAATGAATTCTATTAAAAAGCATTTTATAAATAGCAAAGCGGAATTTTTATTTATTCCAGGAGGCTGCACATTGACGTTTTGCAGGATTCCGTTGAATCGAGGAACAACCCATTTAAGGTAGTGCTGAATGAACAACGTGATGCAAATCCCCATGCTGGGAAACGTACGACAACACTTGAATAGATATTTGAATCTTGGTCAATTCTATCAACAGAAGTTATACTTAAGTAGTTTAAGGCATGTAAAGTAAATTTGCTTATTAAAGAAGTAAAAATAATTTTTATACCATCTTAAGGATGGCACATCCTTTGGGAAGGGAGAAACCATTTCTGAAACTAAAACTTATTAGAAGAAACAATTGTTAGTTAAACATATATCCATTTATGGATGAATAGGATAAAGAAGACTCTTTAGAAATTTTTATTTATTAGAATTTTCCGATGAAAAGGGTAGATTTGTTAACATTTAAACTCGTTAGAAAAAGTTAGTAGTGCGATTTATTTGTCATACAATTAAAGTCACCAAAACAAGCTCCTTTTTAAAACTTTACTTATATTGATTATTCTGAAAAAAGTCCAGTCCAGTCCAGTTTTTTAGCTGTTTTCCATCATTAGAAATAAGCACTTCCACTTAAAAACGTTGGGCCCGAAACCGTAATATTTAAATAATTGCCCGTTGCATTTATACAGTTGTTTGATCACTGTATAGTTCATACTATAGAGCTCCGTCTATTTCATCTCTTTTTAAGCATCATGGCGGAAAGGAGGTTTGCAAAAATAAATCATGGTTAATATGCTGTAACGGATATTAAACAATCTCTGATTTTCAGAAAAAACTACCAAAAATAAAAAAATTATTCCCAAAATACTCGATTAATAGTTTTTCCAGAATATCTTCATTTTCTCTACTGAATCATAACAATTCAATATAAGAAACGTCTGTATATGATGTAGAACACCTTCAGCAAACTAAAACGTTCTTTGACATAACGTACTTCTTTTTCGACATCCTGAAAATTCGCCCCATCTTCGGATGATGTCCACATCAGCCACAAAGTGTTTTGGGTCCTCAACTTGGAATCATAAGAACTGGCTCAATGAAATCTGCGCAGAGACTCATCAGCTAATAGAATAGAAACAGCATATCTACATATCGCATATTGATGACCCAATGTCAACGTCCAAGAAAGATGTAATGAAGAATACACGCGAAAACACCCAACTTAATCTGTGTTGAATGCATGACTCTTGACTGGGCCTCAAGACAAATGAAGTTTAGGACTTTGTAGATAACAACGACATGAGGAATTTCTAGGACGGATTGAAAGGAGTGCATTAATATTCAATTTCGTTTTCTCACTCCTCTTTGCAGCTGGATCGACACTAATTGCAAACAACCAGATTTTCCAGAGGAATGCAGAACAACTTAACAGTCTTTTAGACTGCCCTTCCATCATTAATGATAAAGCTATTGATTTGATACCCCAGGTTTCTATTAAAGAGATGATATACCTACTTTGGAAGAGACTAAGAAAACGCTATCTTTGATGGACAACATTCACCAATGCAAGATCCTGTCCAAAATTCTGCTCAATTGTCGCACGTGCTCCTTAAACAGGGTCTCTTTTCAAAAAGTCTGTGTACTTTGCAGAAAGAACGGGGGACTATAAATATGGTATTTGTTGCTAGGCACCTTTAGGAGGAATGAGAGGAACAGAACACCGACTTGTTTGCTATCTATGTCAATTTAACCAAGGCTTTTGCCACTGTCAGTAGAGAGGAATTTAGTAGAGTAGAGAGTACTGAAATATGGATACCAAGAAAGCTCATTCATTTCACGACATGTACACAATAAAATGATTTTCTAATTCAGGACAACGGAAAGAGGTCTGATCCGTTTTTTGTCACCAATGATGTAAAACAAGGCTGTATTCTTGCTCTCAATCTGTTCAGTCTTACAATTTCGACCATGATCACTAATGCATTGTAGTCACAGATATTGGCATTGGCATTAAATAGAGAAAGGACCAGTCTTTAACCCAAACAGTCTTAAAGCGAAAACCAAATTTTAAGAGACGCCATCAACAAATTATTGTTGGTCGATAATTGTGGCTTCAACTATGCCTGAGACGCCGCTATGCAGCAAAGCACTGACAATCTTTCTCGTGCCTGCAATAACTTTAACCTAACAATCAATACAAAAAACGTGGTAGTGATACATCAGCCAGGTTCAGAAAAGCAGTACGTTAAGCCAACAACCACAACAACCAATGTGAGATGAATGAAGTGGGTAGACAAGTTTACCTAACTTTGTAGGGATCTCTCCAGAAAGGTTGTCATTGACGACGAAGTAAAAACTAATCTTGCAAAAGCCAGTGTCACCTTCAGGAGGCCTTACAATAACGAATGGGACACCATACTGACTTTGGCTGCAAAACATGGGACGTCTACCAACGCCATGCTAGGAAGCTAAACCACTTCCACATCACATGCCGTAGAAAACATATCAAGTTAAAGTGGTAAGACAGGATACAGGACAAAGAGGTTTTGCCTCAAGTAGGTCTACCTTGTATCTTTATCATCCTGATGCAATCAGTTTTGGGAAGGTCAAGTAGATTGCATACCAAACTGCAGGCTGCCAAAAAAAATTTATGGTTTCAGCTGGTGCCAACATTCACTATCTATGCTGCTAGATGATATTTTGGGCATGGGATGGCCTGACCAGTATCTACTCCACCACATTATTCAACCTCTCGATGACTAAACTCTGCTTCTCTTATCCTAGTCGTTCCCATCATAAGGTGAAGTCACCCCCAAGAGCCTACATCTGAAGAATTTTCCATACCAAACACATGTTTCAAATCCTGTTTGCTCTTAGACTTTTGTATTTTGTTTACTCTGTGGTGCAAAAACTATGTGCGTCCTTACTTAGACCACTGAAAAATGATGATTTCCAGTTTAGCAGTATCTGCAGACATTAGAGCAACAACAAAATTTATGGCTTTGACCAAGAATATGAACAGGTCATAGAATAAGAGCGGATTTTGTTACAAAGTTTATTACAGGGGTTTTCTCATGTAAACGATTTTATGGACAAAGAATCTTAAATTATATTGCAGATTGGTCAATAAAAGTGGAATATCATCTGCTCACTAGTACAAATCGACGTTTCAATTAGTACAGGAAATACATTGGACATGTAGTATTAATTAAAGTGATTGTCGATGAAAATATTAAAATTATGTATATCGCAAAGTGTAATTCGTCAAGCTTGACGAATATACAAGAGAATTGGCTCAAGAGGGATTTATAAAACTATACGCTGATGTTTTCTCTTGATTTGTTTATCCTGTTCATAGACAACTAAGACTATGTGGAAGTGATGTAGCTATTCGCTTTCCATGTAAAATATCTTTGAGACCACCTAGTAGATAGCCAAGATTTTTCTTGCTGCTCCATTCCTCACTATCTTTTTAGGACCGTTTTTAGACTGATTGTTTTGTTTTTTCTGTTATTAATTTGAAAATTGAATTTACTAAAGGTGCCATCAACTTTCTTTAGTTGGCTGTTTTAAAACCACTGACGAATCATTTATAAAGTCTGCATCCTCTCTACACTCATATTTTTCAAGTCAAGTTCTCCTACAGATCGCCAACAAGCATGTTTAACACCTGCAACTATTTATTTTACTTTTTAATGATCGTAAGTCTTTCCCTAGATATAATATTTTAATGAGCATCCACTGGGTCCATCATTCCATGAAAGGCCAATATTAGTGTCAAGTAGTTAGATCATAATTGTGAGCGTTTTCATTTCAAGTGTAATGTTATCGAGAAGCATTCTGTTGATGCGAGTCTGGTTTTCTTTACGAAAAGATGCAAGCATCCAGTAATAAACTTTTCTGAACAGTTAGGGCGAGGGGTGTTTAACAAAAGAAAGCAAAATATGAAGTATATCCGCCTGGATGATATTCACTTTTAGATTATGACAAGTATTCGTTGACTTTAAATTGTATACAGTGAAGAACAATGATAAATCCCTGTTTGGATAGCACTCTCAGAGGCATGACTAGCTTTAGATTTTTTGTTGGACCTTTGGAATTTAACAGGCTATTATAAAGCACCCAATAGCCCATGGCCATCAGTTACACATATACGTTTGACTAACATATTCATAATTTATGTTAGTAACTTATGAAGTGGTATTTTTCATAATTGAGACTTTCAGGAGGAATTAAAACACCTAAACTCACAGTTGTTGTGGAACTTAGTAATTGGTTTTTATACCTTTAGGTTTTTCTAACGGCTGTAGTGATCCAATGAAAGGTGCTATACATGCTTCTATTGAACCACTGAACTGAGTTTTAAAGTATATTCTTATGATGTTGTAGTTGCACTTGGTTCAATTACGTTTTTGCCATGATTTTATTATGCCAATAGGTTCTGTAGTGGTTTTCTAAAAATGAATTTGCAAGTTTGATACATTATTTTGTTATAATTAACTGTTGTTTATTTCGGTGACTAAATTTTCCATCTCATTATCTGTGTTTTAAATGCTGATAATATTGTGAAGTATGCGTGTTTTCAATTCAAATATATTGTTATTATTTTTGTGCTGCTTATTTGGAGCAGCAGGTTTTTCTGTCATTTTGATAACTCTTCTATGGCAAGGTTGTAGAAAAAAATGATTTTTGTTCGTTTTGCAGAAACCAACTGATTTTTTTTAGTTTCATTGCTACTTGAGTAAATATTTTGTCATATACTTTCCATGTTGCTGAGATTATATCCTAATTGCTGTTGGCAACTCTTCTTTTCAGAATTGACAAGTTCGTGGATGTTGAATTTATGTGTGCACTGCTTGTTGATTATTTAATAAATAATATGACTATGTTCCTATTTCACTAAAACTTCTAGATTTAGTACTGGTATGCTTACATATTTCAAAATGTTAAAGATTTTAGGGGGTATTTTGAATAAACACTTTTTCTCATGTTAAGAAATCGTGTTTCCTGTGAGCAAGTTATTTGCAGTAGATAAATCTATGAAGTATTAACCAACAGAATTTTTTGTGTCACATGTAGACAGTACTATGAATGAACTACTAGCACGTTTCCCTGTATTTTTCACTACCCTAGCATTCCAGTTCTCAGCTAATAACACTCCAGATACATCTAAGTTCATTAATCAGATTGTATATATCTTTGTATAGATTTCTCAGGGCTTAATAACCACTGCTCATAAAAGTGCTTGTTGGTACATAAGCACCGATAATAATGATGAGATGTTTTGGGTAGGAATCGAATGTTGCTCAATAGTGACTTTTGGAATATGAAGACATGTGTAAGTATTATGGTTTTCTTTACTTTTAGTTTTAGACAGTTTTTATTTATTGTGTTGGTCTCTATGACTGTAGAACATTTGTTCTCTCTGAAACGAACCAGGACTTGTAAACATTAATTTTAAGTTCAGGTGACAATAACAATACCATGATGACCACGTTGTGTCCCCCAAGATATCAATCTGTGACCGCTGATGCATTTATTTGAATTTCCTTTGATTTTAGTTTCCTGATTAACACAGATGTCGACTTTGTATCTTTTTATGTCACGTGTTGTTTGCTGTTGTTTGTAGTGTTTGGCCAATCTTCTCAAATTGAACGTTGCTAAGATGAACATTTCATCTCATTGTAGATCGTTTCTCACTGAAGTTAAACAGTTACACTAGTTTCATTGCTTTGCTAGGCTACTTTTGTCCTTCTTCTATTTTTCTTTTCTGATAACAAAGCTTTAGACTTGATCAGTTGGAATTGTTTTGATGCCAACAAATTGGACTAGAGTCAATGATTTACTTTCGTTGTCTGTTGTGGTTACTTCTCTCTTGATTTTAAACTTGAAAAACAGAATTTCTAATTAAAACATTCTTACGCTCATTTATACCATTTGGTAAATTTAATTTTTTTCTATGGATTGTAAATTTCCAAACAATAAACTCATTTCAAATCTTCGTGCCACTTTTAAACACTTCTGAGGCTGTTTCAGGCTCTTCGAAAATTTTTCGTGATTACAGTCACTCCTCTATTATGAGCTTTGTCAACTGTATTGCACGATTGGCATATGTTCCTCCAGCACTTTGACTTTCTTTATAAGTGCCACCAAAATATAATCAAATTTCTATCCTTATGATTAAATCCAATTTGTATCATG
Source organism: Morbakka virulenta (assembly GCA_003991215.1). Classification (NCBI taxonomy): domain Eukaryota; kingdom Metazoa; phylum Cnidaria; class Cubozoa; order Carybdeida; family Carukiidae; genus Morbakka; species Morbakka virulenta. The sequence continues at coordinate 1,734,315 of RDPX01000133.1, read as the reverse complement.
TTATTTTTCAATTTTTCTGACTCCCTGCAACAAAAGAAAATGACATTTCAGTACGATTGTTTATTAACTACAAGAGTTTCAATTCCACCGTTTATTTTTTTTAAATTTCTTAGTAACATGAATTGTTTTCCTGAAAAAAGGTGCCAAGTTAATCACTTCATTAATATGGCCTCTTTTTATCAATCCAGGTTTGTAGGGATAGATCCAGAATAAAAAATATACTGGCCTAGCTGTGCAGCCACCAAAAGGTTAAAAGGAATGGTTGCAAAATTGTGTTTAAACTTTGGTGGAGTACACTCAAAAGCGGGCGGCACATTCTTTTATAGGGAAATACCACCCAATATAATACTGTTGTCGCTAAAATTATAATTGAACATCAAAAAATTTTTAACTTTGTAAACGTTCTCAAGAGATTTCATGAGAAATAACAAAAGTATAAAAAAGTGATACAACTAAAACAAATGTTAACTTTAAACATTTCATTTCATTTGTAAAGGAAATTAAAAAAAACAACTTTTTAAGATGGACACTTTTATGAAATACACTTTAGAGTATATTCAGCAAGGGACGGAAACTTGCATTCTTCAAAATCAAAGTTTTCAAAAGACAGAAGATAAGTAAATTGTTTGCTGTTTTCATAGCTTTTGAAAACCCTGCACTTCCACATATTATAATGAGGCAGTAACATCTCAATATACATTCCACAACATTGTATACACCACGCGGACCAACGGCCTAAACACCAGATTGACTGTGCATACTTTTCTAGAGTAAAAGCTTTAATTCATATCATCACTCATCAAAGTTTCTCGGAATAGATAAGGCTACAAAACTCACAAATTGCCAAGGATAATTTTTCGTTTTTAACCTCTCTGCGACAATTGGGTTATTGTACCTCGTAACCAGAGAATCAATTCCGACTTCACTTCCTTTTCTAGCCTCACAGTTAATCCGTTAAACCAACTTTTAAAAGCAAGCTTGATCGGTACCCCGATCATTGTGAGCAGCTATTTTCAGTACTTTAGACTTTAGTCCTCTAGATTGGCTAAAAAGCACTCTGAATCCGTCCACTTCGGTTTATTTAGAGGTTTAAATAAAGATAGTTTAATTGTTTTTCATACCAAGAAAACAAATTATAAATCGGAGAAAAAGGTATCGTAATTTGTTTTGAGTCTACAAACAATGTATTTTGCAGTAACTGTTGCTTCAAACCAAATTCCAAAATATTTCACTTTAAAGCTTATTAACTCAAAATCTTATAGAAATATTGAAACGCAAATGCAATCTAATCAAAGATATATTTTTAAAATCATCGATAGCAAGATAAAAACAAAAAGGATAGGCATAAAGGTTATGGTGTTTGGTAATTATAAGTCGTCGTTTCTAAATTTTCCAAATATTTGCTTCCTGTTGTCGTCCCCTTAAACAAATGCGTTGGCGATTTTGATTATGTCTAGTTTGTCTGTCCTACCTTTGTGGAAATGGAGAACGGAGACGGGGTTAAATCGGGTTGGGAGCATTGTTGACGCATCCAAGTCTTCACTATTCTCGCCAAGGACAAGGTTCGTTCGGCTGTGGCACTTGATGCTGGGTTTACTGCCAATATTTTGCAAATCTTACAAACGTTACCATAAATTTTTTTTCTGGGTTCTCCAAGAGCCTCATTTCTTTTAACAAATCGTGGAAGTGTTCTATCTCCCTGTCCTTCATTAAAACTTTGAATGTTGCAAGCTCTACACTCAATTCACTTATACTAACATCACTTTCATAATTTTGATGTACAATCTTCCTTTCAGCCGATATTTTCTCGCCTTTCAATGTTTTGATCTGTAGGGATTCTAAATTTTCAAACACGATGAACGATGGTTGGTCAAAACGATCACGTACAGAAGATATTAAAACATCGATGGCTTGGTAAAATTGCTTTCTATAGTGATCACGCGGGTTTGTGGAGTGATGTGCTTCGGACCTGCTTTCATTTCCATCACGATAGTGCAGCGAAGAGTATTTCGATTCCTTTCGCTTTCTTTTTGAGACAGGTTCTTCGATGAACTTAAGGTTTTGAATTTCTTTCAAGCAAAAATCGTTGAGGGATTTTTGGATATTGTTTTAACAGTAAGCATGGCAAGGCATTTACTGCTAACAGCAGATATTTTCTCGCTTTGTAATGTCTGTGATAACTTATCAGTGTGTGAGTAGAGCATCTTTCCAAGTTTTAATCGACAGTAGAAGTCAAATGTCTCCATTTAGGCTTTACATCCTATGATTTTTGATTTTACGTCTCTGTTCAGTCGAGATTCCTCTAGACATACATTCTTAAGCTCATAAAATGAGTGATAGTTATCAATGATTCTTTGAAAGCAATTTGCTCCAACGAATTAGCACTGCAATTTCACCACTAGTGTCCATGGTATCAGATAGAATTTTGGATTCCTTTGTTGTTTCTTTAACTGAGAGGCTCAGCGAATGACAATGACAGCGGGTAACAAATGCTTTAGGCTGAATATCAAGGATTTGTTTTGCTACACCCGACTTTTTTCAGAGCATATTACAAGCACCGTCATAACTCTGGCCTCTGCAGTTATCTAATGAAATTTGTGTTCGCAATAAACCATCTCTTATGGCTGAAACAATAGTGTCACTCTTAATATCCTCAAGTTCGTAGAACCCCAAGAAATCTTCTTGTATATTGAATATTTCGTCAACCCACCTTAAGCATAATGTCAGCTGCTCCTTATTGGCAATATCGGTGTACTCGTCACAGATGGTTGCATAAAAAAACGCACCTCTCATTTCGTCAGTCAAATCGCGTAAGATATGATGTGCCATTAACATGAGAAGCTCGTTTTGGAAGTCATGAGACGTGTATTTTTCTGTTTTCTTTTCAACCATTCTTTTAGTTTCGGAAAGTCTCTGGTTCTTAGTTTAAGAAGCTGCATGAAATTGGAATTTACGTCATTCTCGTCTCCTTTTCGACCAAGAAAAAGCAATCTTTCAATTATTTTGATGAGGCATTTTTGGTTTTCTTGCATATTAGATTTGATTTTCTCGCTGGTCATTTCTTGGATATTTCCGCACTGAGGTATTGTTATCTCGAATGTTAATGCTGCAATGTGGAATTTCGACTTTTGGTGCTCTTAGAAACTATCAAGTGCTTCTTTCCAATTACGAAAGCCATTATTTAGGAACGATTCTTCTTTGTTCTTCTCCATTACAAGGTTTTTCACGTGTTTTTTTACAAATAAAATATGTAACACAGCCTTTCATTTCATCGTTATCTAACCAGCTAAATTTGGTGAACGAACGGGATTGGCAAGAACGGTATTGCTTCCCGACAGCTGTTTTTGGAAAAGCAAATGTACTGTTTGGATGACATAGTTTTTCAGCTACCAGTAATGATTTCTTTATCAATAGAGAATGTTGTCTGACTTTGTTCCGGTAAGATTTCTTTTTCAATGATGTTAATTTTCTCGTTAGTTTCTTTTTCTGTGAGTTCGCTACTAGCTGGTTTAAAATAATTTTTGATACTCTTCATGTTGAAACTTTGAAATGTTCACGTCTTCTCTCGTTTCCCTTTCTCCATTATAATTGAAGCCTTTACATTTCGTACATTGAAACTTTCTACATCAGACTGGGACAAATACTCAGAGATATTCTCCTTAGGATAATGAATATAATACAGAATTGGCTGTTTTTACAAGGAAAAAACATCTGCTAAGAAGATTCCCATTTATATTGATATAAAATACAAACACTTTTGCAGTATAATTGCAACACAAACACATAGCACGTGTCTCGCCATTTGAAAGACGATTATCGATGAAAAAAAAGTCATCCCCCAAATCCTCCCCGGTTCCGCCGGCTCTGAGATGTTGAAGGTAACTTGTCTACCTGAAAGTTATGTGACAGGTATGTCTATTATGTACACTCTGCCGCTGATGCAGGATTTTGTGGTCCAAAAAATACATATGCACATAAACTCTGCGAATATATGTGTGTGTGTACTTAGATTTCTTGTTTTTTTTAACCAAAGTTTTGAAATGTTAACAGAAAACACCCCACTTGGAACCGAAAGCTTATTAATTGTTAGTTAATGTGAACCGTTAGTTATTGTCAACCGTAGTTTTGATGTAAAACATGGACCCTGTTAAACAAAAATTTGCTGTTAAAACTTACATTTTCCGATTTCTGAGATATATTTCAAAAACTGAATATATTCAACAAACGTTCACAGAGGGCTTATTTTAGTGTCCTGTTGTACAAACAAATAATACTGGGTATGGCATGGGTCGATTACAAGAAGGCTTATGACATGGTTCCACACTCCCGGATTCTGGAGTGCATGAAACTTGTTGACATCTCAGACAATATAGTACAATTTGTCGAGGACAAAATAAAGAATTGGAAGACTGAACTGACTGCGTCAGGAGAGTTACTTGGAGAAGTTGATATCAGAAGGGGAATATTCCAGGGAGACAGCCTATCGCCTCTATTATTTGTCATCTGAATGATACTTTTTTTATCAGTACTTAGAAAGATGTCAGCTGGATATGTACTGGGGAATGCAAAGATAAATAACCTGCTTTTTGTGAACGACCTATAATTATTCGCAAGAAGTGAAAAGGAAGTTAATAATCTTGTCTCTGCAGTAAATACTATCAGCAAAAATATAAAGATGGAGTTAGGAATTCAAAAGTGCGGTGTGTTGCTTTTGAAGAGAGGTAAGTTGAGTAAGACTAAAGGCATTAGGTTGTGTGATGGTTAGGTTATTAAGGAGTTGACCGAGGAAGGGTATAAGTACCTAGAAATAATCGAGCCAGACAAAATCAAAGAAACTATGATGAAGGACATGTGTTATTCCTTTGTAAACAGAATAAAGTATTCCNTTTTTGTGAACGACCTATAATTATTCGCAAGAAGTGAAAAGGAAGTTAATAATCTTGTCTCTGCAGTAAATACTATCAGCAAAAATATAAAGATGGAGTTAGGAATTCAAAAGTGCGGTGTGTTGCTTTTGAAGAGAGGTAAGTTGAGTAAGACTAAAGGCATTAGGTTGTGTGATGGTTAGGTTATTAAGGAGTTGACCGAGGAAGGGTATAAGTACCTAGAAATAATCGAGCCAGACAAAATCAAAGAAACTATGATGAAGGACATGTGTTATTCCTTTGTAAACAGAATAAAGTATTCCTTTATTCTGTTCATAAAGGAATACTTTAGAAGTACCAGATTGGTTCTAAAGTCGAAATTAAATGACCGAAATAAAAATAAGGCAATAAACACTTGGGAAGTATCTCTTATGAGATATGGAGTGGGAGTGATCAACTGGAGAAAGGACGAGTTAAATCGACTCGACAGGAGAACCAGGAAATTATTGACAATGAACAAAGGTATGAGCCCGAACAGCGATGTAGACAGACTCTACATCAAACGAAAAGATGGCGAGAGACGTTTGAAAAGAATTGAAAACACTGTTAAGTCTGAAGAGAACAATCTCGGTTGGTATTAAAAAGAGAGTACAGAGGAAATTCTCCAAATGGTCAAGGGTCATGGCTATTGAAAGTCAAAGAGTTAATAGACCCTGCTGTACAGAGAGGGTTGGCACGAGAAAAGACTCCACGGTCAGTACATAAGGAAAAACAAGGATGTAAGTTGGAGTGACTCATTGCTTTGGTTAAAGAAGGGTGACCTGAAAATTCCAACGGAAGCACTAATTTGTAGCACTCAGGAGCAATCTCTAAGGAAAAATTATTTGAAATATTACATTGATAAGACAGCTGAATCACCGTTGTGTAGGATGTGTAATCAGAGGGGAGAAAGTGTCATGCATGTTTGTTGTTAGTGAATGTAGCAAGTGAGCTCAAAGAGAATATAAACGACGACATGATAATATTGTAAAATATATTCACTGGTCATTGTGTAGACAAGCCGGTTTAGATAGAGCAAATGCTTGGTATAATTAAAAACCAGAAGGAGTCATAGAAAACTACAATTTCAAGATACTTTGGAGCTTCATGATCCAAAGTGATCAGCACGTAGTTGAAAGGAAAACAGAGATTGTGTTTGTCGACAAAATTAAGAGAGAAGCTGCAATAGTTGTTATAGCTGTCCCAGGTGATCCAAAGGTGAAGGAGAAAGAAACCGAGAAAATAGAAAAATACCATAATCTAAAGGAAGAGGTAACAAAACTGTGGAGTCTTAGAAAGAGAAAAGTTATACATGTTGTAATTGGAGCATTGGGAGCGGTATCTAAAGATTGTAGGAAACATCTGGAAACGTTAACTGACGATGCTAGATTAGAAAAAATACAGAAAACAGCACTATTGGGAACTGCAAGAATTTTAAGGAAACTGCTCTCAATTTGAGAGCACAGAAGAAAAGAAGACCTAAAACCTTTGATAGCTGGTTGCTGTCTGCTTTTAGGGTAGCACCGGTTAGAAGATCTGCCAAGAAAAATAGAAAACATAATAATAATAATAATAATGGTAATAATAATATTACTACTACTACTACTACTACTAATTATTATTATTATTATTATTATTATTATAATGACCGAGCTTAACTCAAAAAACAGTATTGAAGCAATAAACACCGTTGTTATTCCAGTTATACAAAACAGCTCCGACATAATAAACTGGAACCCTTCTGACATTAAACGTATGAACTGTAAAACTAGAATACTATTCACATTAAGTGGTATGCTTCACCCTAAAGCAGATGTTGATTGCCTCTATTTGCCTAGATGCGAAGGACCACTACCAGTTACGGAAGGAGAAAATGCTTATATTCTGTGGGACTTTCAGATTAACACTGATCGGACCATTGAAGCCANATTATTATTATTATTATTATTATTATTATAATGACCGAGCTTAACTCAAAAAACAGTATTGAAGCAATAAACACCGTTGTTATTCCAGTTATACAAAACAGCTCCGACATAATAAACTGGAACCCTTCTGACATTAAACGTATGAACTTTATTATTATTATTATTATTATAATGACCGAGCTTAACTCAAAAAACAGTATTGAAGCAATAAACACCGTTGTTATTCCAGTTATACAAAACAGCTCCGACATAATAAACTGGAACCCTTCTGACATTAAACGTATGAACTGTAAAACTAGAATACTATTCACATTAAGTGGTATGCTTCACCCTAAAGCAGATGTTGATTGCCTCTATTTGCCTAGATGCGAAGGACCACTACCAGTTACGGAAGGAGAAAATGCTTATATTCTGTGGGACTTTCCGATTAACACTGATCGGACCATTGAAGCCAACCGTCCTGACATTATAATTAAGATAGGGAAAACAAAATGTGCACCTTTATTGACATGAGTATGCCAAGTGGTAAAAACATCTCAGTAAAGGAATTCGCAAAGTTAAGCAAGAAGAAAGACCTACTTCAAAAAATGTCAAACGTCAACTGGAATGTTAATTTGACTAGTGAGTTTCTCGGCAACGTAAACATTAAAAGAGGAATTTTCCAAGGGGGCAGTTTGTCCCCCCTACTTTTTGTCATATGCATGATACCTTTAAGTCAGACATTGCAAAAGGTTAAAACAAAATACACCTCTTAAATCCGGTGAAGATGTGAATCACCTCCTTTTCATGGACGATCTGAAACTGTTCGGGAAGAATGACGGAAATAGACAGTGTAATCTCTACAGTCCAAATATTTAGTAATGACATCAAAATGGAATTTGGTATTAAAAAATGTGGAATGTTGATCATGCATAGAGGATCAGCTGACAGAAGTAAAAGTAATGGAATATCACTTCCAACAGGAGAAACAATCAAAATAATCTACCAAAGTGGTTTAAATATCTTGTAGTCTTGGAATTTGACGGAATGATACAGCTTCATGGAAAGACCAAAATTAGGACAGTGAATACGTGGGCGTTTTCGCTATTGAGTTATAGTGCAGGAATTTTGGATTGGCGAGTAAATGAGTTAGATGAAATGGACAGGAAAACAAGAAAAATACTTGACCATCAATTAAGAAATTAAACCAAAATGTGACAAAAATCGACTATATGTTTCCAGGAGTAAAAGAGGAAGAGGGTTGATAGACTGCAAAGGATCTGTCAGAGCTGAAGAAAACAACCTTGGTTGGTATGTAGAGCAGCAAACTGAGCCACTGTTAAATGCTGTCAAAAGGCTGATAGTTCCTTGAATCCTAAAGACTATAAGAAGAGAGAAAAATATAACAGGCTGAATTCCTGGAAAGAGAAAAAAACGTATGTGCAATTTGTTAGAGAGTTAGAGGAAAGGATATTCAAAANGATGAAATGGACAGGAAAACAAGAAAAATACTTGACCATCAATTAAGAAATTAAACCAAAATGTGACAAAAATCGACTATATGTTTCCAGGAGTAAAAGAGGAAGAGGGTTGATAGACTGCAAAGGATCTGTCAGAGCTGAAGAAAACAACCTTGGTTGGTATGTAGAGCAGAAAACTGAGCCACTGTTAAATGCTGTCAAAAGGCTGATAGTTCCTTGAATCCTAAAGACTATAAGAAGAGAGAAAAATATAACAGGCTGAATTCCTGGAAAGAGAAAAAAACGTATGTGCAATTTTTTAGAGGGTTAGAGGAAAGGATATTCAAAATTCTTGGAAATGGCTAGTCTTATCTATGAAATGGCAAGCATTTCATAGATAAGACTAGAGAATCACCTTTTTGCAGGATGTGTGGCGAGCGAAATGAAACTGTTTACCATATAATTAGTGTATGTATTGTATTGGCAAGAAAAGAATATCTAAAGCGCCACAATAACGTTTTCAAATATAAACACTGGAAATTATGTAAAAAGTTTGATCTTGAAGCTGCAACGAAATGGTATGACTCACGTAAGATAATGCTGGATTTTGTAATACAATGTGAAATAACAGTGATTGCACGAAAACCAGACATCGTTGTAATAGATAAGAGTAAAAAGCAGACAAAAGTAATAGATGTCGCAATACCTGGAGATGTGAGGGTACTAGAAGAAGAACAGGAGAAATTTAATAAATACAGACCTCTGGAAGATAAGATTGCTCGACTGTGGAAAAGAAGAAGATTGAAATTATCCCTGTGATAGTTAATGCTTTGGGAACTATCTCGAAAAACTTTGAAAGCTATGTTAAACAGATTGGAATAACGATCAAAGTGGAACATGCCCAAAAAACAGTACTGTTAGGTACAGCCCAAATCTTACGGTTGGTCCCAGGGCATAAAAGCTACAGGTGAAAGGGTTGTGATTCCTCAGATGGCAGGTAGCTTTCTGGGATCACACCAATAATAACTGAAGCAAATGAGAACTAAAGCATTGTGAGAAAACGTATCAAACATAATGACAGTGATAATAATAACATGTCGTTTGGCATATATTACAGCATGTTTTTTGTGCCTATTTACGGTCGCTTTTGTCACCAAGTGCTGGAGTACTGTAGTCATGAGTTGTTGTCATACAACAACAACCGCTTGAGTAATGTGCTTTTCCTAACTTCTTGTAGGGCGGCACACTTGCAAGGTGGAGGTGATGTTGCAATTTCATTTTGGGTATCTATTTTATCTCACTCAATTGGCTACAGTACATGTGTCTTGATTTTACTTACCTAGCATGTTGTGTAGACGTCGCCAGGATTCATTGCAAGAATTCATAGTTGCTTATGGGTTCCAAAGGACTACTAACGGCGGGGTGGTTGAGGAAGACGAGCGTCCGATAGCTACAAAATGTCTTAACAGCAAGCGAAAGATACAGACTGGTAGTCCGTGTCCAACTCCTGGCCTTCATGTGGCGGAAATGTTTGAAACTAACAGGAGAATGGGCGAAAGGCGAGTATCTGGGGTCTTTAAATAACCAGAGCTCCGGGTAGAACAAGCTCGTTAACGTTGGTCAAGTAGTTGTTCTAAGAGAAGAAAAATCTCTGATGTCAAAACCAGGGCAGACGGGGCTCTTTGGTCTGAGACTACTGTCCATCTATTGGGAACTACAAAAAAAATGTTACGGGTGGATGATACCATTCAGCCTTGGATGGCAAATTATCTATAGGAGGCTACACGAGCAATTATACGCGCAACCCGGAAGAACCGTTCCGATATGGGTGGATGGCCGCTTCGTTATGGGGTAGCTGCTTGCGCAACCTGGTAGAACTGGCACCTTTATCAAAATAAAGGCCTTATCTAGAGAGTCGGACAATACTGGATGCACTGAACAGAACCCGTGCATCAATTCGAATCTTTATATGGGAGATTTAGATAACAATCAACTTTGAACGAGAATCTTGCGTGATGTTGCTAATAATACAGTGGCATCGATGGTTGGCGATAATATAACAAGTCATGTGAATGACAATATTGTACAGATTATGAGCAATCGAGAATGGACAGAAGAACAAAAGAGAAGGGTCGTTGAAATAGACACAGAAGAGAGAAGTAGAGGGAAGAAATTTCATGTACAGAATAAAAATCAGATGGGACTTAAAATACCCGGAAAGTAAAAGGACAGCACAAAACTTGATTGATAACGCTAAAAGGTTTAAGAAAGAAGGATGGCGGAGAGATATTGCAACTAGTAGCCAGGAAAGCAACCAGGCAACAACACAGGTAGAGGAAGAGCGTAAACATTTAGAATGGACGCCCGAGATAAAGTCATAATGATGGATGAAGAAGAGCGTGCAAAAGGTAGAGGATTTATGAAACGAGTAAAGAAACGATGGAATATTGAATACCCAGAATACCGAAACGTCAGTTGGCAAAGTCGAGGGATAATGCAGCACGTTTAAAGAAGGAAAAAGAGTTAACAAATTTGATCTTAGTGAGGCAACGAGGAGAAATTCAGCCAATTGTGGAGGAAGTGGAATAAGAACTTGACCTGGTAAAAGTACATAGGAACCAAAATGATGCCGACGAAATACAAGTAGAAAATGTACCTGAAGTGGTGTTAGATGAGAACGATAAAGAGCTTGAACAATATTTTCTGGAACTGGAACACTGTACGTTGCCTCATTTAGAATCAGGAGAGAAGCTCCCAAAACTATTACATACAGACGAGCTGAAAACGAGCGCAAATAAACTGCTCACAGTCTATCTAATGAATGTGGGTACTATGTCCAAAATCACAGATAAAGTGTATGCTATGGGGAAAGCTGTTAGCAAAGTAATGGGAGTGGGGGAGGGAGATCAAAACGGAAGTACACCGAAGAAGAATAATGGTAGAGGAAACAGGAGAGAAAGATAACTTAACAAGGAAATGAAAAAACTCAGACAGAAAATTGCGAGAATAAACTACAAACTTCACAGGAGAAAGCTCAGAGGGAAAGAGAAAGCATCATCCAAAATCTTAAAATCAAACTGAATGATGTTAACTTGGAATCAGACAAGCTGAGAACAGTGAAGGAGGAGTGGCTTAATAAGCTTATATATAAGAAGATGAAGATGAAAAAATATATTTAAAAAAGAGCAGGAGTCCAAGATAACAGCAAGATTAAAAGAGTTTCTTTAAAAAGTTGGAGGGAACTGATGTCAGAGAAGGTAAAATGCCAGATATGGAGAGGTTTGTGGAATTCTAGGAAGGCATCTGGGAGAAAGACGAGAAAACACCAAATATGCCATGGATGGAAGAAGCGAAATGAGAGCTCAGAGAGTAAGTAAGTGTAATAGAAGACTTCAAAATTGAGTTTGAAATCCTCCAAAAAGAAGTAACGAGAAAGAAAGAATTGTTCAGCTCCCGGAATCGATGGGGCACAGGATTACTGGTGGAAGAATTTTGAACCCGCTCAAAAGGCATTGGTCAAGTCATTTGAAATGATGACGATGGATAACAACATGATACCAATGTGGTGACCCAAAGCAAGGACTGTCCTGTTGCCTAAAACCAATAATCTTAGTGATGAAAAGAATTTACTGACCAATCGCTTGTTTGAATACCTCGTATAAACTATTAACATGTAGCATTGCAAAGTACAAGAGAAACCATACTGTGGTGAATGAAATCTGGGATGAAGGTCAACTTGGAGCGGCGGAAGATGTATTGGGAACGGTCGATCAACTTATCGTTGATAGATGCATAATGGAAGAAGCCAAACAATACCACAGAAACCTGGCTCTTGCCTTTTATGATTATTACAAAGCATATGGCAAAGTTCATCACGACTGGATGATACGAGTTTATAAATGAATAGAAATTCCAAAGCTAGTGATCCGACTTATTGAATGCGATTGGAGATATGGAATGAAAATGAGAAGATGGCTAGCAGATGGACAAAGACTTCGTGCAGTTTTCTTTAAGGTAACAGCTATTCACCAGTGAGATTTTGCATTACCGAAACACCTGTCTGCAAATTCCTACAACAAAGTAAAGGTTACAGTATTGTTAAATCAGGAAACAGGAGAGTACATAGAATACACAGCTTGTTTGTTGACGATCTGAAACAGTATAAAGAGTCATCCTGAAAGATGTCAATGAAATAATCGTGCAGGAGAGTAATGATAGCGAAGATTGTTATGGGGTGTCGAAATATGCAGAGGTAGACTCTGATCATTCGCAAGATGGTTAAGGATGAAGAATTGCAAATAATGGAAGAAAGAATAAAAACGTTGGACCCGGATGAAAATGAAAGTTACAGATCTCTTGGCTTTGAGCAAGCAGACGGAATAAAAATGCAAACCTGATTGCTACAATAAATGCAAAAGTGATGCAGCATATCTAATGAATGTCTGCAAATTCAGCAATGGGGAACTCAACCAACTTGATCAGGTGATAAAGAAAGAATTATGTGCAAAGAACATGTTGGGAAGAGAGGCAAGTGAGGACTAAAGTCAATAAAGGTGTGTACAAAAAGACGAGATTGCGTGTAGCGTGCTATATGCTGAAGTCAAAGAACCAATGGATAAAGCCAGCCTGGAGAAGGGAACAACTGAAGAAAGAAAATGTCACCATTGCAGAGTCCTTGACCACTATCGAAGAAGCTGGAGTGAGGATGAGATTTGAAGATAAAAATGTAGGGTTAAACAATGAATTAATGGAGGCAAAATGGAAAGCAACATGGAAAAACGTTAAAGAAACTTTTCAGAAATTTGTAGAAAGATGGCAAATCGAACAGTAAAAGACGAAAGAATAACAAAGCAAGATGTTTGGAGACCAAGGACAAGAATGCCACCTCTGGCTTACACAGAATTTGCACTGACGCAAGACACCCGCAATAATGGATTTGATGGAGCAAATGTTAAAGACAAGATCATGGAAAGTGGCAAGAGGTTTGACGGAAGATGTCGAGTGTGTTCCGATCAGAATGAAATGGTGGAATACTGCAGGCTGCAAGGTTTTAGCAAACAGTGAATATCTGTCAAGACACAATCGAGCTTTGATGATATTGGCAGTTGCTTGGTCGGAAGAGTACAATCTCATTGGGAAGAATGTGGTGTGGTATAAGGAGAGATGGGAACGAGGAATGGTGTTAGAGAATGAGAAGGCCAAACTTGTCTGGGACTTCGAATTCCACCTTCCAAAAACAATAACTGCGAGGAGACCAGATTTGACACTTGAGAACAAGGAAAGAAAAATCATATGGATGTGTGATATAGCTTGCCCCCAACAACACAATCTGGCAACAAAATGGCTGGAGAAAGTAACGAAATACCTAGCGTTTGAGATGAGGGGGGGATGGATACATGGTAACAGTGGTACCAATAGTAATTGTAGCTCTCGGTGGTGGCTTAAAGAAAACGATAAGTGAACTTATGAAATTGTTTACAAAAAGAGAATTAGTTATTAGAATTGTATCGGAGATGCAGAAGACAATACAAATGGACATTGAGTCTATAATACGAAAAGTCATGTCAGGATTTATCCCAGGAAAAGTAATTTGATTAGGCTACAAGTTGTATGATAATGTCATTTGTAACTAACAAAATTTGATAGTTATTTTATACTAGGGCTCATCGTAGTTATTTTACTCTAATAATAATAATAATAATAATAATAATAATAATAATAATAACAATAATAACAACAAGTATAATAATAATAGTAATAATAATAATAATCATCCTCATCATCATCTGGGTAAACCTTGCGGTAACAGTGGGAAAAGATAATTATACCAATAATTAATTAAGATAATTATACCAGGCACTGACTTTTATTGTCAGCAAGTGGGGTAGCATTTTAATACGTATAACCTCTGATCTTAATTGAAAGGTGCGGTACACGAACAAGTTTTGCCTGGTAATTATAAATGGGCTAGATCAAACATTTTCGCTCAAACCGCAGACTTGCCAGTCAGTTGCCTGACCTTAACCAGTTGCGCATGTACCGAAAGGGCTGATATATCACGAATTTTTGTTTAACGGGCGGGAGGAGTAGGACAGCATCATATCTAGGTGTCGTGAGCGTGGATCTTTGTCCACGCTCACGACAAATTGTCCTGGGTATTGATATTAAACTGCATCCGGTTGTGGAGTTTCGGTGTGGGCGAATGAGGTTACCCTTTGCCACAACTACCTCCAGGTCACCCTTGAGCAATGTCTAGTACCTCTCCTCGAGACCAAGAAATACCGGGTTGGTATGCGGCGGGGGCTAGTCTGCCTCATGGGTAGAGAGGACTCTTACGCTTTGGGTGGCAACTTTTCTAGTGATGGTGTCACGATAAAAACACTGGTGGCTATGCGCCCAAGCTTTGAAATTCTTGCCTGGTGCCCGGGGTGGTATACGTGACTATCTCCTATTTAGTGATGAATCAAAGTAGAAATAATATATCGGATCATGGGGGCCCGAACACCCTACGGGAAGTGTGACGGTGCCCGAGCCTCCCGGTACAGGAGGTATAGGCAACACTTTTGCTACTGGGGTATCAAAGTTGCCTAAAAGGAAAAGATGGTCGAAGGAAGTTAATACTGTTGTTATGGAATGCTATTATAGATCCAATTTCACTGATGAAAACGGTGTACCCATTAAAGGTTCCCGGTAAAGGTTATATAGTGAATGGTTAGAGCGTGGTCCGTTTCAAGACATTACTGAACAGAGGATTTGTGACCAAGCCAGAAAAAACGGTCGGCTCACTGAGTTGGAATTGGAAATGATCAAGAGAAGAGTTAAAGGTTTCTCGAATCAAGAAAATAATGCAGATAGTGATGAGGGTAATACTGAATTACTTGAAGTTGATACGGGTACTGTGAATGAGAGATCGGATAGGGTAAGTTTAAATGTTTCGTTTGAGGGTATCTCAGATGAAGAAAGGATAATTGTTGATCAACTGTTTGAAATGTATAACTCTGGAAAAAATGCTGATGGGATAGTGTTCATAAAAGTTGATTTCAAAAGAATGAATAATGAGTTTCGTCGAGTGATAATGTCTTGATATTCTTTAATACCAACAATATTACTGAAACCAATAATTTGATTGTTGCATGTTCAGTATGGGTATCAAAACAGCTAGGTCTAAAAAAAGATCAGGAAAGATGGAAGATCCAAACTGGAACCGTGGTGGAAAAGGCGAATCGAAAGCTCTATTAAGGATCTTAACAAGTGCATTAATTTACTTACAAGGTATAAGAACGGTGAGGTGGAAACATCGAAGAAAATTGAAAACATCTATACTAGGTTTAGGATTAAAGCAAAAGGACTTGGAACAGTGATTGAAGAAGTCAAACAGCGAGTATTAGCAAAAGTGGCCAAATTGAAAAGGTATAATGAGAGAATAGAAGAGTTTCGACAAAATAGGTTGTTTAATTCCGATCAGAAAAAGCTATTTGCAGAACTTAATGGTAGTAAGTTTGGAAGTAGTGAAATACCAGATACAGCAAATAGTTNAATCGAAAGCTCTATTAAGGATCTTAACAAGTGCATTAATTTACTTACAAGGTATAAGAACGGTGAGGTGGAAACATCGAAGAAAATTGAAAACATCTATACTAGGTTTAGGATTAAAGCAAAAGGACTTGGAACAGTGATTGAAGAAGTCAAACAGCGAGTATTAGCAAAAGTGGCCAAATTGAAAAGGTATAATGAGAGAATAGAAGAGTTTCGACAAAATAGGTTGTTTAATTCCGATCAGAAAAAGCTATTTGCAGAACTTAATGGTAGTAAGTTTGGAAGTAGTGAAATACCAGATACAGCAAATAGTTAAGCCTTTTGTAGTGACACATGGAGTAAAGAAAAAGATCATAGCAAGGATGCTGGATGGCTACAAAGATTGAAGGAGGCGAGTAGCTACCCAAAACAAAGTGAACTGGTAACAGAAATGATCTCAAAGCAAGCTAGAAAAATTCCTAATTGGAAGGCACCTGGGAAAGATGGTGTACAAGGTTTTTGGATTAAAAGGTTATGTAGCCTTCACGAGAGAATATCTGAACAGTTAAATAACTTTTGAATTGGAATGAAAAACCACCTGAGTGGTTGACTTTTGGTAGAACAGTGTTGTGCCAAAAGGATGCCAGTAAAGGTAATGCAGAGGATAACTATCGCCCCATTTCTTGTCTTCCACTGATGTGGAAATTACTAAGAGGTATCATATCAGAATATCTCCACAAATTACTTGATGAAGAAGATATGATACCTGATAAGCAGAAAGTATGTAAGAGACATTGTAGAGGCATGAAAGATCAATTGGTTATCGACAAGGCAGTCCTTAGAGATTGCAAACGAAGAAGTACGAACCTTGCTATGGCATAGATTGACTACCGCAAAGTATATGACATGATACCACATAGCTGGATTGGAGAATGTTTAGAATTGTTTGGAGTGGCTGAGAACATCAAAACCTTTTTGTTAGGTAGTATGAGTAAGTGGAAGTTGGAGTTAACATCTAGTGGTACATCTCTTGGAGCTGTTGAAATTAAGAGGGGGATATTTCAGGGGGACAGTTTGTCGCCACTTTTGTTTGTACTTGCCCTAATCCCTTTAACTTAACACTAAGGAAAGTGAAAGTTCATTATGAGTTTGGTGATAAACTCACACGTTTGAACCATTTGTTATTTATGGACGATCTAAAACTCTTTGNCAAAGTATATGACATGATACCACATAGCTGGATTGGAGAATGTTTAGAATTGTTTGGAGTGGCTGAGAACATCAAAACCTTTTTGTTAGGTAGTATGAGTAAGTGGAAGTTGGAGTTAACATCTAGTGGTACATCTCTTGGAGCTGTTAAAATTAAGAGGGGGATATTTCAGGGGGACAATTTGTCGCCACTTTTGTTTGTACTTGCCCTAATCCCTTTAACCTTAATACTAAGGAAAGTGAAAGTTCATTATGAGTTTGGTGATAAACTCACACGTTTGAACCATTTGTTATTTATTGACGATCTAAAACTCTTTGGAAAGTCGCTTAAGCAAATTGATTCACTTGTGAATACGGTATATATGTTCAGCGAAGATATTGGGATGGAATTCGGGATAAAGAAGTGCGGATTGTTGGTTTTGAATAGAGGAAAAGTAGATTATAGTAAGAGAAAAGGTTTGGTTCTCCCAGATAGAAAGGTTTTGAAAACAGTTGATGAGGAAGGGTATCGATACCTGAGGATAATTGAGTATGATAAAATCAAAGAGAAAGAGATGAAGGATCAATTTGTAAGAGAGTACCTCAGACACACTAGACTAATTTTAAAGTCCAAACTGAACGGAAAGAACAAAATACACACCATAAATAGTTGGGCAGTGGCAGTATTGAGGTATGGAGCAGAAATAGTAGAATGGAAATGTGATGAGCTGAAGGAACTGGACAGGAAAACCCGAAAGCTCCTAACAATGCACAAAGCTTTTTACCTTAAAAGTGATGCAGACAGATTATACCTAGATAGGAATGCCGGTGGAAGAGGACTTATGAATTGCAAAGATACAGTTAGAAGTGAAGAGAATAATCTTGGGTGGTACCTAAAAAATTCCAATGATTCATTACTGCAAGCAGTGAAACTTGTTTGTATAATTGAAAACGAAGATCTTAAAAAGAGAAATAAGGAGAAAAGAAAACAAAAATGGCTGGGAAAGCAGATGTATGGACAAGTTATCAGGAATAAAAGTAAAAATACTGACGAGGAGAAATCGTGGATGTGGATAACACGATCAGATTTGAAAGTGACAACTAAAGCTTTAGTATAACTATAGTACAATTGAAGTATAACATTGACAAAAGCACTGATTCACCTAATTGTAGATTGTGTGGAGAAAGGGGAGAAACAGTAAACTACACCCTGAGTGAGTGTAAAATGCTTGCTCAGAAAGAGTACAAAAGACGATATGACAAGGTCGCTAAAATTGTCCATTGGAAGCTGTGTGGAAACCTGAATCTTAAAAGAGCCGAGAAATGGTACGAGCATGAACCTCAAACAGTATTAGAGAATGGAAGCCACAAACTACTATGGGGCATGAACATCCAGTGTGACAATGTCATTGAAGCACGACGACCAGACCTCGTGATTATTGATAAAGTGGACAAGTCTGCGATCGTCATCGATGTTGCCATCCCCGGAGACACCAGGATAAGTGAAAAAGAACAGGAAAAGATTGACAAGTGTTAGGAAATCAAAAGAGGAATCCAAAGACTTTGGAATCTGAAAAAAGTTAGCAATGTACCTGTTGTCTTAGGGGTTCTTGGGAGTGTGACGAAAAATTTCACCAAATACATGGAAAAGATTGGGATTGAGATCAACATTGCCAAAGTCCAAAAAACAACACTATTAAGAACAGCTAGGATTTTGTGAAAGGTATTAGAGCACTGAAAGGGAAAGACTATGACGAGAGACCTTTGGTTACTGGTTGTAACCGGCTCTCTCACACCCAGAACGGCTTAAGATCAGCCAGTGCATTAGTTCCAAATTGAAGATAATAAACAACTACCCTCAAAATCTACAAACGGTTTTCACAATTTAATTAACCTAGCAAAAATATTGAAAAAATTCTAAAACGTGTCAGTTATTAACCCGAATAGGTATGAAGCGAATATGCAATGGAATTTAGTATTGATGTACGCTACTACAAAGCGACTTCATAAGGAAGAAAATTTAAAAAAAACCGTAATGCATCTAATGCCGCCCACACATTTGTTACGTGACCTTTCGTAAGCACACACACCCTCCAAACCAACGTTTTCGTTATTTATTTGTGTTTCATGTGTACAGAAATTATAAGAAACCACTTTCCCAGGGCCATTTGTGTTTATACACGATGACATTTTTGAAACTTTTTCTAACCTTCAGAATGAAGAAACAGTTAGTCGAGATATTTTTCATACGTTTAAAAGAACTAAAGATACTACCAAACAAAGCACAACTTGATTTTATTTACAAGTAAGAAATCAAAATTTCAGAAATTTGTGAAACCAGCATATTATCAATGTATATTGAAAATATGAATTCTTCTGAGAAAAGGAAATGTAAATCTCAGAACTTGAAAATGTGTGAATTGTGATGCATATGTGAACTAAAGCGACTTTAACACGAGAGAACAATATTGCTACTAGACATAATAATCCCATGTTAAACTTAGCATATATGAAGGCAAACTTTGATTTCTTTTATTACAGCTTATAATTTTGCAGGGATGAATTTTCTATAGTGGTAAAACGTTGTGAATTAAGAATTTAAACTAAAAATGGGCCCAATTTTTAATTATATTTATAGTGGGGTATAAAACCAATCACCCTTTTTTTTGAAGTAGTAAAAATATCTTTTCTATTGCAGGTATTTAAGGTTCAAGATTACTCTTACTATTGGTACAACTTATTCAGCTGTAAATAAAAATAAATTACTGTTTACTTTTTTTTGCATTACGTGACCTTTCTCAGTACGCTAATTTTTATTGAATAAACCAATGCTATCCCAGGTGTTTTTTAAAAAGATTATTTCATAGCCATTACCTCAAATAATTTCTTTTACGTTCATCACCTGCTTGACTTGACTGCTATCAATCAAATATTTGTTAGAATAAGGTTTGTCCCGGAAAAAGGTCTTAAAATTTATCAAAATGGAATGTACTTTATATTCTTATAAAATAAAATCGCTTTTTTGCATGACGACTAATAGTTCAATCTTGTCAGTATTTTGCTTTTGAAAATCGTACTGTTTCATATTTGAAGAGTTTATCTCAAAAAAGTTTAAAAGCATCTGTAGCCATCATCGCCAATGTTTCCTGTATTCTATTTGTGTCTACCTATCCATCCATCCATCCATTCATCCATCTATTCCTCCTCTCATCTATTCATCTATCTATCCATCCATTCTTCTATCGATATATGTTTATTTGATTGTGTTTCTAATTGAAATTGTAGTCCAATTTTATAGGTTTTCTGATATTTTCTGTCAGATTCTGATTTTTTTTCTGATATAACCTCCTACCTCTGTTATAACATAGGGAGACACGTGGAAGTGTTTCTCTGTGATAAACGTCCATAGATGTTAATAAAAAAGTAAAGTGTTATTTTTCTACCAAACTGTCATGTTCCAATCCTAACTAGAATATTTAGTGAATATGATACTCTGTATTGGTCACTGAAGTATTAGTTGCAGTTTTCAGAGATTCATATATATATATATGAATAACAAAGACGCACAGGCTCTTCACTTGACATCAAACCAGCACTTGCACTATTTTTAAGACTTTTTGTATTTAGTCAGAATTTTAAGAATAATATTATCATTGCTGTTCAAAATATGTTATCCTGTTTATCCAAGAATAAAAGCCTGTGTCCTCCGAAACTTCACTCCATTCGTTTCTTTTTGAGCCAACAATAACTTGCCTAATGAAAAATCAATATTATTAGCCCAGGATTTGTAGAGCCATCTTACTAGTTTTCTTCTACTCAACTGTATTGTACCTGTTAGTTTGATACGATTGCTATTATTTATCCTAAAAAGATGATTAAACCTCTACAATGTTACAGTTGTTATTCATTCATTGATGGGGTAAATATATAAATTACCCGTATGCCTTTGCTTTTGCAATGGCTCAAAACTGAAGGTTTTTTTTTATTGTTCTACGTATTTTTATTCCTGAGGCTTTCCAAAAGTGTTTTGCCCATAATATCACATTCAATCAACAGTAATTCTAAATTAAATTTATAATGTATTTTTTGAAAACCAGCAGGGAAGTTGGAAGGCAAAGTCTGACTTTTATCAGGTCCTTGTGATTTGCTTACCACTTTTTCATAATAATGTTGTAATCCTCTCTACAATAATTCTACTCTATCACATGCAGATGTATTTAAAATACACCAGATTTTGTATTATTTTGCAAACTTTTGCTTTTGTGATCGGTACTTCACAAACCAGCATTTAATATACAGAAATAGAACTAAGATGGTAAACTTTTACTTGTTGTAGCGTCCTAGGAAAGGTTGCCTACGCTTCTGTCGCGCGCAACTCTGTTGTGTTGTGGGAGCTCGGCATGGTAGCATATATCCTCTAGTCACATGGATCATGGGCGTCCTCGTGGTCGCTTACCATTTACTAGCCCTTCTAGAAGTTGGAGAGTAAGCTCTTTCTTTCATAGGGTGTGACCGAGGAACCTAAGCCATCTGTGGAGTAGCTGGGATGTTAGTGTTGGCTGAGATCCTATTCTCCAGCTGACGTTGTAATTGGTCACATGTTTCCTCCATGATATCTGCAGGATTCTGCGATGGTACCAGGTTTTAAAGCTTTGGATTCTTCTTAACACATCTTTGTTGTGAATCCATGTCTCTGAACCGTATGACATGATAGGTTATATCATCATCTCTATGAGTTTTTGTGTCAGGTCAGGATGATGTTCCTGCCTTTCAAGATGTAGCCTATTTTTCCAGAATTTGTTTTTGCCATTGTGATTCTTCGCTTAGTCTCTTAAGCCTGATTATTACTGGAGCTGAAAGCACACTCGAGATAGGTGAAGTCATCTATCTGCTTGAGGTGTTCTACTTGGTGCTAAATGTTTTCCCTAACCAGAATTCATACGATAACCATCATCTCAGTTTTTTACTACAATCTCAGCCAGAAAGCAGCAGAAACAGTTGCTACTCTGTCAGCTAGTTATTGGAACTGTTCTTCATCTGTGTTTATTAGTACGACATAATACACATATCTGAGATTACTGACTCTCTGCCCGCCAAGAAACTTCCTGTCCAGTCTTCCAGAGATTAAAAGAGAGTTGGGGGCATAGAACACCCCTGTCTTACGCCTCGGACGATTTTCAGGAAATTAAAGCGCCCCACGGGTGTTTCAATAAGCACTCTCTGGTTTTCATTCAAGGAAGTCAGGCTCTTAACAAGGTATGTTGGGACACCTAGAGCACGAATTGACTATCATAGCTTGCCAAAGTCGATACAGTCAAACGCTTTGTTGTAGTCTATAAAGCAGCAATATTGTGGAATGTTATGCTCATAGGCCTTTCCCGCGATCAGTTTGGGGTTCAGGATCAGGACATTGGTGCCTCTGTCTCTTCGAAAACTTGCCTGTGTTTTGCTGATTTATGATTCATAGGATGATACATTGGATGATTCACAGCACTATCTTAATGGCGTGAAAGATCAGTGCAATGGTTCTATAATATGCACAGTTCTTATTGTCGCCTTTCTTTAACAAGGGTGGGTAGACAGATGTTCGAAAGTCTTCTGGCCATTCTCCGCTCAATAAAATCCTGTCACAAAGCTTCCTAATGAGGTCAGTGGTTGCACTATCAGCATCCAAAGTTTTGATGCTCACCGCTGGCAGTTCATCTACCCTGTAGGTTTTGTTGCTTTGAAGCCTTTTAATCGCTTTTTGTACTTCGCATTCCAAAGTAGTTGGAAGTGTGCTGCTCCATATTGATCCGATCCCTCCTTGGCTGTATTTCTGTGTAGCATCTCCATCGTCCTTCGATGTCCTTGATGTCCTGAAAGATGTTCCTCTGTCGATCTTTAATGACTCCCGATCGCAAGCTAAAAGGTTTCTCCATTGCTTTGATGCATTTGTATGCATAAGTGTGGCAGTGTTTGTTGTGCTTGTCTCGCAGATCTTTGCAAATATCTGCTAGGAATTTGTTTTTATCACTCTGACATGCAGTTCCAGGTCACCGATCTAGCTCATAGTACTGCTTGTAGGCCTCTGGTGAGCTGTGGATTCTGGGTTTTAGTTTTCGGTGTTTTTCCATGAGGTTTAGAGTGTCTTCGGTGATCTATTTCTTGCCTTTTCTGGGTGAATTTCTCCCGATTTTTTCTTCTGCTGCCGATGTTAATGCGTTTTTGATATGCCTCCAAATCGCCTTCCCATCACTGTTGATGTGGGCTGGACTTCGGCAACCTACTCGTGATGCAGTCTGCAAGTACCAATCTATCTTTGGGAAACTGATGCCAATACCTAAACAACAGAGATAAACTAGGCAATCTGACAACATAATAAAGCTACATAAACCATCTGGTCCAGATATCCTTCAATTAAATATCTTACACGACCAAAATGTGAATTCATTCAAAAAGTCGCCATGGATAATTCAATTTCGTTTGTTCTACTACAAGAGACATATGCCACCAATGATGATAAAATCAAGATATATAGCTTCTCTCTCATTGGTTCAATCAAACACTCTAAGCATGGGATTGCCACTCGTGCGCATAACAATTTTCTTTCTGTTGAAATTAGCTGCAGTAATGCTGATAGTCCAGTTGAATTGCTAACCATCTCGATCAATGGAGAAAGTACAATAATTAACTATTACAAACCACCTAATTCTCCTTTTGAACCACCAACCCATCATGATCTCCCAGCAATATACTCAGGTGATTTCAACTGTCATCATAAAACTTGGGACATTTCTAGAAATAATCCAGATAGAGATGCTCTTTATGATTGGTCCTGCACACTCAACATTAATTTGCTTTTTAATCGGAATCAACAAAAGACATTTCAACCTGGTGCATGGGACACTGTAACGACTCCAAATCTTACTTTCTTCACACATGATGTCAACAGCTCCCTGCCTCGTCCCGTACACATTGTTTGGGTAACTTTCAAAAACCTCTACATCGACCTACAATCATCCATCACCCGGCTTTGATTGAATACATGCCAACCTCTCAACTACCCAGATGGAATTTCAATAAAGCTGACTGGAATGGATTTGAGAACGCAGCTAGAAATATGTGTGACTTTTTTCCATCTTCAGAATCTGATTTAAATTTGTGTTACACAGCATTCCAGAAGAAGCTCTTGAAAATAGCTAAAGATAAATTTCCAAGAGGCTTTCGAAAGAACTACATTCCTAAATGGGATACCATATGCAATGAACTTGCTTCTCAGCATGAAAAAGCTTAGTCTCCTGAGGAAAAGTTGTTTTCATCAAACCGTCCTATCGAACATCTTAACACTAAACGGAAAGAATAATGGACTAGCACTGTTGAAGGAATCAATATGAAACAGTCAAGTTGAAAAGTATGGTCAACTATTTACAGAATCACTGACCGAAAAAACGTCACCCTAAATCCGAATTCTATTAGTGCAAATGCAGTTGCTTTATGTCCTCTAAACAACGACAAGTAAAAAAACCCTAACTACCAATTTACAAGAGAAGTAAATCGAACGTTGAAAGAAGAATGGAATTCCCCATCAGTAGATCAAAACCTTTGCGATGAGTTTTCAGATGATGAAATAATATCTGTCAATAAATCACTAAAACCCGGTAAAGCCCCAGACCCAGACAACCTACACTCCGAGTTCTTTCTTCATATCCATGAGAACTGTATTTAACGGTTACGATCTTTCTTCAATGTCTGTCTACATACAAACAAAGTACCCAAAATCTGAAAACTTGCGAAAGTAGTTGCTGTGCTTAAACCCATGAAACCACCAAATGCTACAAGCAGGTACAGACAAGTAGATCTGGTTTGTGTTCCCTCTAAGCTTTACGAAAGTTTGCTTTACAATCGTACCCAACCAATTGAAGAAGCGATCTTACCCAAGGAATAAGAAGGTTTCCAGCCAGGTAGATTTTTCCAGGATCAAATTGTTTTAGTTACAGAGGATATTGAATGTGCTTTTGACAAAAATCTAAAGGGTTGAGTTGTATTTACTTACCTTTCTGCCACCTATGATACTGTGTGGCACCTTGGGCTTACACTGATTTTGTTGAGAATGATACCAAACAAGAAAATGGTTTGTGGCGTTATGACAATGGTATCAAAGCAGCGCTTTCTTGTACATGTGGGTGCAAAAAATAACGCTGCCGAACCCTAACTAATGGTGTACCACAAAATTCAGTCACTGCTCCACTTCTTTTCAAGCTGTACACACACGATATACCCCAACTATCAGTAAAAATACGATTGTGCTGACGATATAGCCTTTACGACTTGTCCTAAGAAGTTTGATGTAATTGATAGAACATTATCACGAGGTCTTCATCACATACTTTAAAAACTGGAGGCTCAAAACTGAACATCACCAAAACTGTTTCCAGCGTGTTTCATCTTGCTAATCCAAAAGCTGATTATGAACTCAATATCTCAATGCCTGGTATGAGGCTACCTTTTTAGAAAGCTACGAAGAACCTTGGTGTCACACGTGGCCGTCCTCTCTCATACAAACATCATTTGACAGACGTCTCTTCTAAAGTTTCCAAGCGATGTAACCTTCTTAAGCGTGTTGCTGGCAATCAGTGGGGTGCTGATTTCTCGACTTTGAGATCATCTGCTTTGGCCTTGTGTTTCACTACTGTTAAATAATGTTCTCCTGTATGGAGCTAAAGCCATTACTGCAATAAAGTTGATGTTGCACTTAATGAATGCTTGAGACTAATGAATGGTTGTATAAAATCGATTTCAACTGATGTTCTTCCTATTCTTTGTGACATTGAACCTGCCAAGAAGAGATAAAAATATATTGAATTTATATAATCGTGTACTATCAGAGGATGGTTACATTCTTCAAACATTGGTTGCATATCCACTTACAAACAATAGGTTGAAGAGCAGAGTTCCACTTTCGAATCACATGCACCTTTTAGCTTCCACCATAAATGATACAGCAATTGTCAAATCTTGGGCTGTTGATTTGCGGAAACAGCGATGGAGTAATACAGAATGCTTTCCCAATTTATTCCTCAACCTACGGTGAAACCTTCAGGACATAACCCGACGGGTGAACAATGGGTGCTCTTAAATCGTTTACGATCTGGTTATGGACGATTCGCCGATTTTATGCATAGAATTGGTCTAAGGGGAAGTCTATTTTTTCGTTGTGATGAAATTCAATCCCATCAACATTGATTTTCTAAACTATATGTTTAGAAAATCAATGTTAAACTATATCAAAACCATTGATGAGGACTCCCGTGTGTGGCTCAATGACAATGTTTTAGATATTTAGCTTTTTGTTGATCAAACACACACACACACACACACACATATATATATATATATATATATATATATATATATACTGTTGATGCTTGTGTTTTTGCTTCTGCTTCCCTGCTGAAAGCATCCCTACAGTTAGCATCATTCTACAGTTTCTAGATATTTTACTTCATTCTTCTTTGTTATTTCCTGATGTTCTCCAATCTAAACTTCCCTTGCAGGTTGCAAGAGAGCATTTGGTTATTACTTCCACAGTCTGCTCCAGGAAAAGCCCCGCAGTTCAAGGCAGAGGACTTATATTTCGCTTTGATCAGGATATAATTAATNTTTTTCGTTGTGATGAAATTCAATCCCATCAACATTGATTTTCTAAACTATATGTTTAGAAAATCAATGTTAAACTATATCAAAACCATTGATGAGGACTCCCGTGTGTGGCTCAATGACAATGTTTTAGATATTTAGCTTTTTGTTGATCAAACACACACACACACACACACACATATATATATATATATATATATATATATATATATACTGTTGATGCTTGTGTTTTTGCTTCTGCTTCCCTGCTGAAAGCATCCCTACAGTTAGCATCATTCTACAGTTTCTAGATATTTTACTTCATTCTTCTTTGTTATTTCCTGATGTTCTCCAATCTAAACTTCCCTTGCAGGTTGCAAGAGAGCATTTGG
Source organism: Morbakka virulenta (assembly GCA_003991215.1). NCBI lineage: Eukaryota > Metazoa > Cnidaria > Cubozoa > Carybdeida > Carukiidae > Morbakka > Morbakka virulenta. The sequence goes on along the minus strand of RDPX01000133.1, from coordinate 1,707,331 downwards.
TTATTACTTCCACAGTCTGCTCCAGGAAAAGCCCCGCAGTTCAAGGCAGAGGACTTATATTTCGCTTTGATCAGGATATAATTAATCTCATTTCGGGTGTCTCTACTGGGTGGATCAATGTTGCTTTTCGTCTTTTGAACGTGGTGAAAAATTCTGAAAAACAGTTTATTCAATTTGGGTAGAGGTATATTGCACATCGTGAAGGTCTCAGTCAACCTTAATTGGAAATTTCTATCCTTTTCTGTACCTGGCGACAAAGCAGAAAACCTGATTGAATTGTATAGTGCGACGATTTGCTTGCTCTGTGGCGTTGATGGTTAGATTTTGTATTTTAGTTTCCTTAACAAAAAGTCTCACATGACAAACAAAATAGCTGGTCTTTATCCACTGAAAAGGAACGGAAATTTCTTACAGTATTTTTGAAGTGTAGATGTTGACATTTTTAGAGGCCCATTTCCACATGCATGATAAGTACCAACAATCTAAGCTCAACTAATTCTTAATCAAACAGTCTCAACAAGAAGACAATTTTGCAAGAATTTGATGTTAATTTGTATGCTGACGACAAAACTTATCTTTTGATTGCCTCTTGACAACTCTAATTGAAACTCATGTTTAAAAAAGTAAAAATGGTCGATTTCTTGTCAGCTATATGACTTCACAATGTCAAATACCTCTTGCTTTTATTTACTTTCTATTTTCCCTCAGGGTTTAGTCATTATACAATTTATGCCCACTAGCCGAAAGAATACAGAATTATACTTTTCCTGTAAAAATTACTCAAATTACACAAAAGCACAAAACATTATGCTAAAAGAATAAAATATATCCGCTACTCATGACTTATGATGGCATTAATTGGGTTAGTTTACATATTTATTTTCCGTTAATAATTTCAAGGTTTACCAATTTTGTAGCAGAAAGATTTCCCTTTCTTTTGATGCATACTAGAATACCCTATGTGGGTTCCGATGAATGTTTAAACTTTACCTAAAAGTGGTTTTGCTGGATCAGCAATTAATTGTTTACAAACTTTCACAGTTGTCTACACATATTAAAAATGTCCGTGCTGGCATTACTAACATTTTGACTGTAAGTTCAGACTCTACAACTGTTAATGCAGAGGTTTTTGTATTTCTAGTGACATAGGCTAGTTGGCTTATTTTTCTGGGGTTTTTTTCATGAATGTTTGAGTTTTTAAGAAATATAAGCTTTTGATAAATTTGTATACATTGTTTACATTTTCATTGGGCTATACTTTTCTAACTTTATCTTTTAACTTCCTCTGTGCAAATTTGAGCAAAACAAATGATTGTTATTGCTAGTATGATATTAAAAAAAAACTAATGTAAGCTTATTAGAGAACTAATAAAAATAGCTTCAGCAATCATGATTGTTCAACTGGATTAGTAAAAATTTTTTCTTAGGTGAGTTGTAGAAATTTCTATTTACATTTCAAGCTATCATTTATCAATCTGCCCGCGGTTACGATATTGCTTAATTTTTTCCATTGTTGGTTAAAATCGTCGTTATCTAAAGTAACCTCCATAATACCAAATTTAATATTTTTTATATTAAAATTCCACCCAAATATCGAACAATCTTTCCCTGCGATTTTTGAAAATTATTTATTTTGCTGAATACTCCCAGTACTTGTTTACTTGTTACTTTCTCATAGTGCTTTAAAATTGAACCAAAAATTCCAATAATAAAAAAAACGAAATAATTTTGAATTAGTTGATTGTATCTTTAAAGACAAGATTATTTGAGATGCCTTTCCTTGCATATCGTTGATATGGACATAGATGCTACTCAATTTAATTATAAATGCTTTCATTTTGTTTTGCTATGCGGCAAACAGGACTCATCTGCAATATTTTTATATTCACTAGTGGTATCATTGGTAGTTTTTGTTATCCCTGCACATTATTTCATTTTCCTTCTAGTGATGCTATTTTCCTTCTTCATTTTTTGTTGTGAGATTCTCCGTGAGCTGCCATCTTGATGTGGCATTGCCGCCATCTTGATGCTCTGAAAGATGGTATATGCGCAGGCGCGTATCGCTGCTGCCTGAATCAAACAGAAGGACAGAAGGTCAAACAGTGGACTTGAGGGAAGTGCTTTATTCTATTTGATTATTTGTACAACTGTGTACGTTAACTAGTTGTTTTACTGTGAACGAACAGGGTTCGTTCGGTTAGTTTATTTGTACTTCTGTTTGATTATTTGTACAACTATGTGCGTTTAATTAGTGTACTACTGTGTACGTTAACTAGTTGTTTTACTGTGAACGAACAGGGTTCATTCGGTTAGTTTATTGTACATTACCGTTGTACCAGTAGTTAGTAGTTTTAATCTGTTATTACTACCGCTACGGAACTGTCTGATACAGTTTGTAGGTGGCATTGGTGGTTACAAGTGGAGGCTGGAGGTCACCTCAGTTAGTTATTTTATTGGTTTTTCTTTTTATTATTACGCATGCATTTAACGACAAAAAAGGGAAAAAAATTTTTGTCAAGCAAGGTCTACATTACAATCCATTATTACTAATGTGTCTAATAAATAATCCTATATTATTTTCATGTAACCAAAGGACATCGGCTGTTTCAACGCCTTTTAGCATAGTATTATTCCAATATGTTGTTTTTTTATTGTCTAAAATGTTATAAACCAATATAACAGTTACCAGGTTGAATGTATTGGAGGTAGGTTGAGTCTTTTGGTCAAGTAAAAAATTCATCTCCACCTTTAACTTAAAAAGAGACATTCAATGACGTGTGGTTTTGTGACAGTCAAGGTACCCATTAATTCAACTACTGTAAACATATGATCTTGTAGAATGATAGACAAGTACTGTAAAATGCCTTTTTATATGTGTGTGTATTAAAGTATAGGATCACTAGGGAACAAATGTGAATTTATATACACTGGATCTAAGAGAATATAAGATTTTGAATATGATAAACTATTTAGAAGAGAAAAATTCACTATAGGCCAGTATGCACCCAGTAGTGTTTTATTTTCCTGCTTGGTTTTTCCCGACCTTCTTCTTTGTTAAATGTTTTTAATAACCAATTTTTTATTTTTGAGTGCCATTTTTCTAGTTTCTTAACTTGCATTTCTTTGTATTGTCTTTATTACTGGTGCATGTATTTCCAGGTTTAATTTCGAAGTTGTCATTCAAATTATTTACCAGTTCGTTCAGATTTTCGTCCAATATTACTGTGTTAATAAAATCCGTTGTACTTATTAAATATAATGGTGAGCCGTATTACTTTCTCATCACTTTTTGAGAGGTTTCGAAGAAGAGGTAAAAATTAAACTAAAAAAACACACTTTACTCTTTGTCTAGGTTACAAAGTTTAGAAGAACTATCTTTCTCAGGGTCAAGTTATTTGTCAATTTATACTGATAACACAACTTTCTTAGCAACAAGTTGTAAGAAATCTAATATAGCTTCACAGCCTACCAATTATGATTTGCAAATAAATGTATTTAGGGATTATTATATAGAAACATGCAGCTTCCATTTGAACTTATAATTATCTTTCTGTCCTATTCTTCTATGTCTTTACAATTGTTGTCTTCGTAGGGACTAAATTTGAAACATGACTTCAGGTTACTTCCTAAAGAATAAAATTTCTACTTTGAATTCTCTGAAATAGCAATATCCATTTTAAAGTTTAAATAATTATAGGAAACGTTTCCTTACCGTTTAATATTTTCAGAAATAAATATTCTAACTGTTCAAATATCAAGAATGATAGTTTCTTGAGAGGGAAAAGTTTTGAAAACACTATATTATTGACATCAAAATAAAATTTCTCAAGAATGATCACATGATTCTTTGGATAATTGGCTCGGAAGGCACTCTGGCATTCATCAACCTTTTGTGCAGAGAGTACTTGGATGCTATTCGCCTCTATTTCAAAAATGGTTCTTCAAAGAAACTGGATCTATTCGGTGTATTTCAAGGAGATGCTAAACATTACATCAAACACTTTCTTTGTTCAGCATGCTATAAGCTGTTTCAGTGGTGCGAATTGCTTAATGTTTGCTGGTACAAGCTGACATGTTTTAACTTTGCAATGTTTTTGAAAGTTTGTTGGTATGGTAACAAACTTTCCTAGTATTAAGCTTAAGTAAAATTAAAAATTTTATATCTGCGTTTTGCAACCTGTGATGTATCTACATTAATATTCTCTTGTAAGTCCTAGTTCTTGAAAGCATTCTTTTACATGATTGTACAGAAATTTTCAGTGACCAAAAAATCTCTGAAAGCAGTTTTTACGAACAGTTCATCTGAGAGTCGAGAATTCGCGGTCCAGTTATGGCACTCTCCACCTTTGAATAGTCCTCTGCAAATGAGACTTTTTTAATTAGAACAAGGAGATGAACTCCTTCAGGCCAGAATTTAACCAAAGAGGTAGTTTTGACAGCTACACCAATCGTGTCTGCAGAAATGTCGATACCACTTTCAGTTTTTGATAAAAAAAATGCCAGGTGTGGCCACTGAAATGAGTAACAAATATTTTACGCTTAATGGGCATGTTACTGCCATTTTCAAGCCAAGAATTTTAAGATTGTTTTTGCTTTGATGAGACATTGGACAATGTATGTTTTGTTCCATTTCAGCTATGTATCTTTCACTTGTTAGTTTTTGAAATTTACCATACTGAGAGAAATAAATGCCAATGTTAATGCAGGAAAACGACATTCTGGTTCTTATCGAAGCTTTACTCCAGTTACTAAGCCAGTTCCATAAGAATGCATTCTTACATATTTTATCCATAGCTACTAATTGTAAATGTTTTNTTTGTTTAAGAAAAATCTGCGAAAGCAAGCGAACGTCTTTTTTAGTTGCCATAATAGGGTCACGTTTGATATTTTCTACTTCATAAAAGTCTAAAAAGTCTTTATGCATATTAATATAGCAATCACTCTACCTCAAACGCAGTGTTAATTACTGTCATTTTCTGCTGTCATACCTCTATGCTCATTTTACACCGTGTTAAAAATATCTCCCGTTTCAGCAGATATATTACACATTATCATGTATTTTTCAAATGCTCGACCAAGAATTTTAAGATTGTTTTTGCTTTGATGAGACATTGGACAATGTATGTTTTGTTCCATTTCAGCTATGTATCTTTCACTTGTTAGTTTTTGAAATTTACCATACTGAGAGAAATAAATGCCAATGTTAATGCAGGAAAACGACATTCTGGTTCTTATCGAAGCTTTACTCCAGTTACTAAGCCAGTTCCATAAGAATGCATTCTTCACATATTTTATCCATAGCTACTAATTGTAAATGTTTTTTTAAATGTATCATGCAACAAAATCGTTAGCTTCATTATGACCTTACCTGTTGTACTCCATAATCCAGTGTCATTAAAATGTCTGATTTTGGTTTCAAAAAGCAGTTTGTGAAGAAAACAAAAATTAAAAACCAAATTTGATGGTTTTTCAGCAACGGATTAGTCCTCCTTAACCATTCCATTCAAAGTTCTTATTTGTGCTGGTGTTTCTCCTTAGTTGTTTTTACTTACATTTGAATAGGTTTCCGTACTCACTGATTTAAAAACCCTTTTGATTTCGTGTATTTTCGTTTCCACGTTCATACTAGTTCTTTAACCACGGTATTATTGCCAGAAAGGAGATGCTACACATTAACACACCAACAACGTGAAAGAAACAATTGCTCTTCGTCAATTTAGTTACACGGCACAGAATCCCAAACACTTAACTTCTATCGATCTCCTGTTTTTTTTGAACGAAAAGTATCGAAATTATGACACCCCTCTCGTATGATTCACACTTTCATGAGTGTGAATCATACCAAAGTGGCGTTGACTAGTATTAACAAGGAGGAACTTAAATCATGTCCAGAATTAGCGTCTGCAGTGAGTGGGCAGCTAACTTACCGATATTCTTTAACCCCTACATTTTGGTGAGAGATTCAGAAATACGCCTATCTAAAAAGAACAATGGATGACATAAAATTCCTCCGCTGCATTGTTCATGCATCATTCAAAATTTTATTTGCCAGTTTCTGCGGTCGGCTTAAAACTGACTTGAAAACATTGATTGTGTATGTGTTCTCCTTCTACTGTCTTTTCTAACTATCAAAATGAGCAGCAACAACGATTGCATGAATACAATTGGCATACAATGATATTTGAATACTTTTTTTAGCAAAAAAGGTAGAGGTAAAGTCATCTATCTATCTAATTTCTACAGACATGTCTGGCAGTGAAGACACAGCTTTGGCAATATTTGCATACTGACGATTTGATATTATGTACTTATATTATTGTAATACCCATAAATTATTTTCAAACAAAAATTTTGTATAAATATACATATACTAGTAATATGTGTAAATACATGGCGCCGGTTTTATGTATACCCATGTTTAAAAAATAAAAGAGAAGAAAATAAGTAAAGAAAAGTAAAGAAGAAAAATGAGAAATCTGAAAATTATAATGAAAAAACTAATAGCTATACTTCTATTGATGTGAGCTTTCATTTCCACATATCATAAATAAGGTCTATGATATCTGCTCTATAGCTTTAGTTTTTAGAGTAGATAACAGGAAAAAACAAAAATTAATGTTTCTCTTACCAGTACTTTACAAAATCATAACTTCATTATATAAATTTCTCTTTCATTTTGAAACAAAGCATATAAAATTCAGTAAAGCTGGTGGTACTGAGGGGAGAAAAGGAAAGGAAAGAGTTAATGTAAAATAGAATACCTATTTCATACAGTGCAGATAAAAGAAATAGCTACACTGATTGACGAAATAACAGTATTTTTCTATGTGACATGTTCAATAACACAGTTTAACCAGTAACATTATATGACAAGCTGTAGGAGTGAAACCAAAACCTAGGGACAGGATGCCAAATTATACTACAGTGCAATGTAAGCATTAGAAATTTGCAATTTTTGGCATAGGAGTTTATATTAAGGCTCATATCTAGGCAAAAGCAACAAGATTAGCTATGGTCTTCATTGTTGTATACAGTAAATAGTACAGAAAAATATTTTTTACTGTTTAATGACAATATTAAAAGTAGAGATGTAGTATTGTGAGATAATGAGAACAGAGAAAGTGCTACTAAATGAAATTAAGAAACAACAAATAAAATTTTTCTGTCCTCTAATTAGGGATGGAAACATGGAAGAGTTAATAATAACTGGAAGAGTTAAGCATACTAGGAAGGGAGGGAGACAAAGCAAAAATTGCTAAAAAATATTAGAGATTGGCTTCAGCTGGACAGGAGCTGCGAATTGATTCACAGTTGCCAAAATAGGGAGCATTTGAAGTCCCTGATCTCCAACGTTATACTGAAGTGCACATAAAGAAGAAGAAGAAGAAAAATGAGAGCCATATTGTTACTTTTACTAGAGGAAATGATATGCTGTTGATTATTTAAATGTTTTTTGATGAATTTCCCATTTCACTGAAAACAATTTATAGCTAAATAATTATTCTATTTATATTCTATTTATTCTAATTATTCTTATATTATAATCCTGCTGACAGTCACAATTGCATAGCTGGTCTTTCTTTGGACGTATACCTGTTCTTTTATCCAAGTCCAATCTTAACTATGATTTAATAAATACTGTCATCACGTGTAACCTAAAGCCAGTATTTCAGGTTATTTTTACATTTATTAACATTTATTTACCAGCAACGATATTGGTTTATGTCCATAACATTTCGTTGATGATATACTTGTTGGAGACATCAAAAGAGTTTAATTGGTTTTTCACTTTACTTGCAAACCCTTTCATATTGTTTGCTCCTAATCCTAGACAATACAAGTTTTACACTCATGCTAGACAATAAATTTGTGAAACAGTGTTCAAACATCTTACTTGTTTTAGTCAAATATCTGCTTATAATAATGTCACTGGATGTTGCTTATGAATCTGCCATCTAATGTGTGTGAAGTTTGAGCTCAAATCTGGTTTAAAATGAGAGGAATAGTCAATTTCAGTATTTTTTGACATTTTTGATAATTTGTGTGATATTACATCCCTCTAGTCATAATAAGTTTTAGTCAATATCTGCTTATAATAATGTCTCTGGATGTTGCTTATGAATCTGCCATCTAATGTGTGTGAAGTTTGAGCTCAAATCTGGTTTAAAATGAGAGGAATAGTCAATTTCAGTATTTTTTGACATTTTTGATAATTTGTGTGATATTACATCCCTCTAGTCATAATAAGTTTTAGTCAAATATCTGCTTATAATAATGTCACTGGATGTTGCTTATGAATCTGCCATCTAATGTGTGTGAAGTTTGAGCTCAAATCTGGTTTAAAATGAGAGGAATAGTCAATTTCAGTATTTTTTGACATTTTTGATAATTTGTGTGATATTACATCCCTCTAGTCATAATAAGTTTTAGTCAGATGTCTGCTTATAATAATGTCTCTGGATGTTGCTTATGAATCTGCCATCTAATGTGTGTGAAGTTTGAGCTCAAATCTGGTTTAAAATGAGAGGAATAGTCAATTTCAGTATTTTTTGACATTTTTGATAATTTGTATGATATTACATCCCTCTAGTCATAAAACCAATGGTAAAATTGAGAAGGACAGGGTTAAACAAGAAAATATGATCAAGGAAATTTACTGTTAACAATTTTTCTGAAAACATAAACTTTTTTTTTCAATACTATTATCAACCCAAACTGCAATAAAGTTATCATTATTTATATATTTAAGGTTCCAAGAAGGGCTACTCCTAAAGTGACTGTGACTTCATTTAAAATTACCTATTTGAGATATAATCGTCTGTCTCAATTTCACTCATGTAAATTGAGTTTTTACGAATTTTGCAGTTACACTGATTCCTAAATGACATGCATGGTTATTGGTATTAAAATCACCAATGTCATTTAGCATATTTCATTTCTTTACAAGAGTGATTTGTTATGGTGTGGTGATACACACATACAGGCACACAAAAATAAAATAAAAATATTGTGATACTATTATAAACACAAACTGAAATTATTTTAAGTTTTCTACGAGGCTGCTGGTTACTCTAAAAAGTTTTTTCCTTCATAATTATAAGTGGAAAAGTACAATATTATAAGGCCAACTACCAGCTGTTTCATATAGCAACTGAACCAAAAATTTGGTTCAGACAAAGCAAAAGCAGATGCCCTTGCCAATACTCGATTCACCTGCCAGTGTACTATTTAGTTGAAGTTAAATTGTACCGATAGAGAAGCTTATTTTGTAAGTAGAGATGTGCTGATATCATCATGACATATCATTAATATTGTTTATTATTGTGACTGGTACTAATGTCCTTTTTTAATAAATGTTAATTATTTCTCTAAAAAAGAACTACTGCTGGTCACAAAAAATGTTTAGAAAAAGACAATTCTACACAAAATATATCAGATTACATTATTACTTGAAAGAGAACCAATTAGGTATACCTGTCAGAAACATTACTTTTTTTAATAATGTGCTACGTAACGTCTTATTGTGATGAAGTGCATTTTTATTGCTTATTTACTACTATATTCTTCCTTGTAACTGAATTCTAAAATCAAGGATAAAAAAATCTCTTACAAAACCTATTCTCTATTGTAAATTTAAGCTAAATACAATTTGGTTGCAATTTCTTTGGATTTACGGAAATTTTAGTATTACACAAGGAAAGAAGAATCTATCTCACTGTTATAGATATCTTGCATGTCAAAGTAAATGTGTTTTTCTATGTCTGTTTCCTTACGAAAAGCCAAATGACATTTCATACATCATATTATATCCATATTATGTAATATCCTAACTCGGGAACAGTGTTTTGTAAATTTCTCTCATACTTTGTTGACAAAAAGTGGTACTAGTACTATTGGATCAAAATAGCTACCAATTTACTATATTACATTGACATTATGGCAGACTTCGACTGCTCATTGGTTTCAGGAGCATTTTAAACCCCTAAACAGATGTTATTGTTATTAAGTACTTACTTACTTGTACTCTATAATTAAACTGAAAACCTGTGAATTTTTTAAAAATCACAATAGACTTCTAAAGGCCAAATAAAACAACAAATCTTTGAAACCCTTGAATGCCTGTGACCATAAAATCGTTGATTATTTGTTGTGTGGAGTTGTCGAAACTTCTGAACAATATCACTCTAAAGATAATTGATATCAGAAAGGTTGCACAGTAAATCGAATCAGTCAATGAACACTGGTTTATCTGAAAATCCAAACCCACAGTTTGTTTAATAGTTGCCTCTTGGGCACAGACCCTGTTAATCCAAATTGCAGTTTCCCTATTACTTTGGGTAATGTGGAAGTAAAAGGCCAATTACTGCCATGCTTTTAAGGTAAAAGGGATTGATTTTCAGTTATTGGAGGTCAACGTCAGCAAGATTAAACTTCTTTTTATGGAAAAATTACTTTGCCTGGCCTAGACAAAATCTTGGTTGAGATAATAGAGGCGTCACATTTACTCTGAGCAACAAAACACAAATCATATCTCATTCATATTTCGGTCGATGCTATATTTTCTCACTTTTTGTCTTCCTCTGAACAAACCTGTCTTTGTGATATTTTCCAGAGACTTTCTCAGTTGGATATCAAATAAAGACTACCTTGTATTTATATTACAGGATATGCGTTACCAAATTAGCATTTTGACACATATTCTTAAAATGCTACATAATAAAGAATAATCCAATAATGTATAAGATCCTAGTGTTAATGAATAAGCTAGAAGTGGCTACACAGTCTGCTTGTGAAATACAAAATCAAAACAAGGTTTTGAGTCAAGTGCACTTGTGCGGCAAAAGTAATTTTTTCCCTCATATTTTCAATTTGAGCCAATAGTAAACATAGTTAGTTGCCACTTATCTGACAAAGATAAAAATCGAGAATTGAATTTTAACCCAATACAGAGCAATTTTTCTTGGCATTTTTAAACAATTTCTCTTGATGGATATTTCTCAGTACTCTCAGTTTGAGACTTAAAAATGATGCCTTCTCTGGTGGACTAGTCCGAGAAGTTCGAGTGAAATAATTTAGAACTATGAACTATTGTTATTTTCCAGACTAGAGGTTTTCCTGTTCTCTGATTCGATAAATGCACTCACTCCATTAGTCCAGTTGCCATTTATTTTTGTAATAGCAAAGTCAGCCGACTACCTTAGATAACATGTTAAATGTTTCAAGGTAGACTTAAACAGCATACTAATTAAAGCCAGTAAATGAATCACAAAATATCAACAGGGAGTAACAGGTAAATTATGACAAAAGTGCATAAAAGGACATAAGGTATCTTATTTCTTGCCCATTTCCTCTCCGGGTATTCCAAATTGCTCCCTGGGGAGCCAAGCTCCTCCTGTTGAACCAATGAACTAATGGCTTGTGTTTTAACGTACACAGTCCGTTTACAGCATCCTAGATTATGAAATGCAAAAGCAGTGTCTGTTGCTTCTTACTGAGTTGCTAATCAAACTTCCATGCTCATATCATGATGAAGTCTATTACGCAAAGTTTTCAACAATCCTGAACGCTTGACAACAACTTTACTTAGCTTCATCCTCAATGTCTTGTCTGGTGGCCAGGAGCAACATATTGTCTCTGCATAAATTAGACAATTTGAAGAGGGTTAGGTAATACAATTAGAGATCAATTGCTGTGGAGGCACAACTTTTTCAATTATTTGTGATCGTATCCTAATAATCAATGATAATTTGAAAAGTTTGATTTTTTTCAAGCCTTGATTAATAGCTTGCAATATCATTTAACTGTATGATTTTGTCTCTTTATATAAATGCACCTGTAAAAAATGGATAACAAAAAAGACATAGCAGAAGGATTGCGTTACTTAAGTTGCAACAAATACAAATTGGAGAAATAAAGGATTATTACGTTATACAGACTGACTAATTAATTATAATGCTATCAGACCACAGCAGCCCTAAAACACAACTAAGGTTGTGTTTTAAGACACGTTAGGAGGTCAATAAGCTTCCTTTCCAAATTTGTCAAGTTTTAGAAGATCTTAAATGTTAAAGCGCTTATTCAAGCTAACTGTTATGGGGATTCAGATAAACCAGTCATTTAAACTCTTGCTAATTCAAGGCCTGATTTCTTAATAAAACTTGCAACTATGGCAGAAGAACTACTACCAGTGCAGAAAAAAAATTGGAGAGGTCAATTTAACAGAGATTCTGCAATGGCTTTTTCTCACACTGTTCACGGGGACGAGGAAAAGCTAAATAACTGTCAAAAGAACTTGTAAATTTCCATACATTTTGTAGTTGTTTTTCATTATCTTATCACAGGTATTGCCATCAAATTATTTCAATTAGTTTTGCAAGTCTTACAAATTTGTTATTCTAGGCATTCCACTACAGAGCCATTAAAATAAATGTTCAGGAAACAGCAGCAAAATTCAGGGATACATATCTTACAACTACCAGAAAAGCTAAAAACTGAGAAAGAAAAAATATGTCTACAGTTCGGAATGGATGTTGAACACATGGAAGTTGAGAGAGGGCATGAATTAAAAGCCTGTGATTATGTTTTGGGTGATTAGCCATTAGTTATTCAGTACTCCTTGGCAGAAAGAGGGACTCCTTACCAAGGGATATAAAGGTGACTAGAATATATTGCTGGATATATTGTTAATGGTGACTATAGACTGGAGGACATCTAGTTTCATTAATAAAACCATCTGGATATGTTATAACTGAACTAAATCTTGATGGCTTCAAAATACCAGGGGATTATTGTCGTTGGTGGTGGTTTTTTAAATGTATTCTGTTTCATGATGTTTTTAGTTTAGTGTACAACAAGTCACTATGTAATGCATTTTGTGCTAGTCTTGAATTTGTACAAAATAGAAGTAAATACACAGCAGGCCAGAAACGTATCAAATAAGTATTTAAAATATTACAGAAATTTATACATACCAAGATACTTTAGCAAGTATAACCAGAAAGTACTTTAGCTTTCTGTTTATTTATTGTTTCATTTGTAACTATGTGTTAAAAACTGCTTATATTTTAGTGCTGAGTTTAATGTCAATTACTGAGAAAATGTATTTATGAATTGATTTATGCATGGTAACCATAATCCCACGTTTTAAGTAAAAACTATTTATAATTGGTACAAATAATCTTTTTCACTCAGAGTAGTAGACTGGAATTTAAGTTAGGGAAAAAAAGAAATACACATAGTAATGTACTGGGTGACAATTAAAAAAGGGCATTTCATTTGCCATGTCTCCAAACTAATGGTTTCTATATGCTATTACAAAAAAGTGCTTATTTTTCTATCAGTGACCTTGAGGTGCATGGTGTTCAAGCCTGTTGTTTAGATCGTCCTGGTTTTAGAAGGATTTTGGCTAGGGAAATGGAGTCAAAGGAGTTAAAATAAAAAACTAATAAACTTACTTTTCTTAGTGCATGAGTAAGTAGTAGACTAAATCTTGGAATCTTATTAGTTAAGTATGCTCCTTCGTCGAGTTTCAAAACATCAGGAATNATATGCTATTACAAAAAAGTGCTTATTTTTCTATCAGTGACCTTGAGGTGCATGGTGTTCAAGCCTGTTGTTTAGATCGTCCTGGTTTTAGAAGGATTTTGGCTAGGGAAATGGAGTCAAAGGAGTTAAAATAAAAAACTAATAAACTTACTTTTCTTAGTGCATGAGTAAGTAGTAGACTAAATCTTGGAATCTTATTAGTTAAGTATGCTCCTTCGTCGAGTTTCAAAACATCAGGAATGCCAATCAAGCAGGTTGACGGACAAATTGTACGGTTGTGGCCTTTTATTAAAACCACTGGGTATTAATAAATGTATTTTACCATATTTTGGCCTTAGGTAGAAGGAACATCTAAAAGATACTAAGCAAAACAACTCATATCAGAAAAAACCCCAAGAAACTAATCAACTTGAGGTGCAAATATTTTTCATTACTATTTGTTTTAAAGTACTTTAATAACATAGTTTATACTCCAATCTGAGTCTGTATTTACTAGATTGTGGCTAATGTTTAGCATTTGAGTGTATGTTCTCTGAACTGAAGCGCTCAATCATGTATTTAACGATAATAAAATCCTTCCAGCTCTTTTCTAGAAACTGAATTTTTATACGTATACATATAATTGTATCAAACATCTCAGAAGCAAGAGTATGTCTCCTTATGGCTATTACTATCGTGACAGGGGAGAAAATTATTCCTGTGGTACATTGCTGACTGGTACGAATAAACAGACTAAATTTGTTATTTCAAGTTTTGGGAAGAGGAAAAGTCCTAACATCATTTTCTACTGCAATATTCTAAACCAAAATGTGACTTTGTCTAATTAAATGCTATTAAATCCATAGCTTGCCCCTGATTAAACAGAAGATGGCTTTTTTATTTTTGGTTATTATCATCGTAATTGGCAGCTAGAAGATGAGTCATCGAGTGAATGATTATGAAATCAACTCATGCTGTTTAGTATATGTTCTTCCTTAATGAAAACCTGCTGTAACCTAAAAAGATTACCTTGGATTTTAGCAGGTATTTCTCAGCTTCCCTTCAGTATCTATATGCCGAGTTGGGCCATTTCAGTGGCTTGTTTGATGTTTCCATTGAGTACGAAATGCTATTAAAGTTCATATCATATGCATACTTTTCTCCAAGGTCAAACAGTAAATTAAAAGCAGTTTTTGTCGTCTATCATGGAGTCTTGCTTGAAAGCATTTGTAGTAAATTCTCAGCTTTTGGTCTATTTTTTCTGAATCAGCATCAGTCTTTTTCTGAGCCACATTTAAAGACATACTTTTCCCATCGTCAGGCATAAGTTGATGATCGGAGAAATATATCTCAAAACGTAGCTTAGAAAGTGCTCATGACTCAGGAGATGATAAATATCCTACATCAATTGCTTCCACTGATTCCGCGAAGTCAAGAATCTTTAAGATTATTAGAGAAAGCATTAGTCTGTTGTAAAAGCAAATTCCCTTAAACCAGCCATCTTGCTAATGAAGTATTGTTGAGTAGCAGTGGAATAGTATTGTGTAATTCACTTTATCTATTTTATATTATGTAATCAGAGGACTGATCCTTTATTCTTGATCACATCAAATTATGCTCCCTGGTCAATGCAAATACACGTTCACTCCAAAAACAAATGTATTTGAACATCATTGTTAACTCAGATTTAAGGTTATAAAAAACCTGAGGTCATTTTTCTTTAATA
This sequence comes from Morbakka virulenta, assembly GCA_003991215.1. NCBI lineage: Eukaryota > Metazoa > Cnidaria > Cubozoa > Carybdeida > Carukiidae > Morbakka > Morbakka virulenta. Next base: position 1,692,081 of record RDPX01000133.1, on the reverse strand, counting down.
ATTGGTAATGTATCAGCGTAATTAGTAGAAATTGTAGTTTGTATACCATTTAAGTGAAGAATCGCTACGCAGGAATATTTGACTGTAGAATCGCAACGGAAACGTCCAACAAAAAACAACAACAAAGTATTGTCTCTTTACCAAATGCATTCATGATTAGATCACTAGACATTAAATTAAAGGGCCACAAGAGACCATGCTCTTATTTTGTTAATTTTTTGTAAAGTTGTTTCATGTTATTGTAGACGTGGGAAATTTGTTTTTCAAATTGAATCCAGCCCAAAACAATTATAGTATGGCTTCAATTGTTTCATTGCAAGCCGAGGACTGCCTTTAACAATGGAAAGTGGTAATATGTAACAACCAAACAATAGAGAGTAATTCTGGCCCTCTAACTTCATACTGGCCTGAACAACAACAAATAGTACTTTGCAATATAAATGCCCATTTTGTTAGAACTAAGACTGATAAAATGTTTTATTTTATTTGTGAAACTAAGATAGATCTGAATGCTGTTGCTGAGGAGTGGCGTAAGAATAAAGACTGCACATAGGATTAAGTTATGCCCTACTGGATATGATTTCATTAGTCACGTGAGATTTGATCATCTTCGAGGCTGAACTGTACTATTTTTTTGCGCGTCATTTGATGTAAGAAGGCTGAAGCCTGTGTTAGTGAACATGGATCCTATGAGTTTTCTGAATGGATCGTTACGTCGTCGTCATCGAATCATCTTTGAAATGTCATCATTTATGGACCACCGTACTCAGTAAAGGATCCTGTCTAAGCAAATATATTTTAAATGTATTTTAAAATACATTACCTTATTATCTAGAAACTCTAATACCATGTAAGGAACAACTGGTTATCACAGATGACTTTAACGTCCATGTTAATGATATACAAAACTCAGATGCTCAACAGTTTTTGGTTCTGTTGGAGTCTTTTGGGCATAAACAACATGTTCTTCAGCCACTGAATCGTGAAGGCCATACCCTAGCTTTGACTATAACACGCATATGTGAGTCCCTTTATAAGTGAAACACCAATGATTAGTCGGTATGTATCAAATCGTGTTGCAATGTTGTGCTGTCTGACACCACTAAAGCCAGACTTTCTCTAAAAACCACGAAATACAGGAAGCTAGGGTCTAGAAATATGGAGAGTTTCAAAAGAAACTTACACGCTAGCGCGTTATGCAATGCGGATAAACAACTTATATCTACACAAGATCTAGATATGTATGTAAAAGTGCATAGTTGTACCTTCTCTGCTGTTCCTGACCAGCATGCACTTCAAAAGAAAAGAACTAGTGTAGCTATACCCGCTGTACCATAGTATAATGAGACGATCGATCTGGCAAAGCGACTACGTAGGAAGGCAAAAATCAAATGGCGAAGATCTAAATTGAACTGCCATCTATGCAACTATAAGACAAAAAAAAATCATGTAACTTACCTGATGAACATAGTTAGGCGTGAATTCTACTAAAACTTTATGGATGAAAACATTGTTGCTCCCAAAAGCCTTGTTGTAGCCTCCAACAAACTTCTGGGAATGAAATTGTTGAAATTACTGGTTAATAATATTGATAGTTTTTTATGACCAAGATCCAAAATGTCCACAACGAACTTGATTGGACTCATATCACTCAATCTGGTCATGATCTTGTTTCTTCTGATAAATTAATACCAAGTTCTGTTACATACCTTCAAAACTTTAAATGAGTAAAATTGTAATCAGTCAAAACATTTCACATCATACTGTTCTAGTCCTTTATTAGAGGAAAAGATTGTATGACAAGCTGATGATTAGTTTACTTCAGTGTTCGTTGTTTTATATGACATATTTAGAAGTGTAAGATTTTTCAACAAGCAAAGATAATTGCTGAAAATAATTCAAATCTTCCATTAGTGAAAAGTATCTGAAAGCAATGTTGGAACCAGGCTTAAAATTTCTACTGACATTATTGTTTGGATTGACTGGAAAGCGTTACGCTGTTTTTGAGCTATTCAGATAGGTATGGAACAAAACATTTTCAAGCAAGATATATTAACAATAGAATACAATGGCTTGACATCAAGTCTTGCAATGAAAATGGAAATGTACCAGTGGACTGAAGTCATGAAAGTCAAGGCAAAATAAAACAGAATTAAAATGGTTTCTGTCGTTTCAAAAGTTACTAATTTTAACTATCTATACTCCCTCTTTTAAGCTATTACCTTTATGTCTCTCTCACACACATCTAATAGGACGTCTTGTTTACTAGTTATGTAGCAATACGGAAAAATCCATAATTTCAATTGCTGTTCTGGAATACTTTTAGATACAAGAGTGTCCGTTACACTGGCTCTTCTCAGTGACATAAAGTACAGTCTAGTGATCTTGGGCATAAGCTTGCTATTTTGTTTTTTCTTGTAAGCTAAGCTTATGCTAAAACTGGGCTATAACACCAAAAGGTATTCTGTAAAAGAACGAAAAAATACTTAACATGTATTTTCTTCACAAAAGATAAATTTCGGAACAATTTCAAAATTTTCTGTAGGGCCTTTTTCCTTTTCTTTTACAACTTCTTCACAAACTTTCATAGTTATCTTACCAATTTGTCACATTTTCTGTTCATGACAGTGTAAACACTGCTTTGGGTTTAAACAATGTTGCGCTCTTGTATGAGTATATTAATATAGTATAATATTGATCTTTTTCTAGTGTCTGAGTATCAAACAGTGTAGATGAATCATAGTGGTGGAGTCTCCCTCCATCTCTTTCTGACTCTTACGATCTTGACTAGCTATTTTCCTGAGAAGTCTGAACTTTATGGACTCAATGGAAGCCATACATGTAAGAGCTTTATCATGTCATGAGTTATAAGCTTTTTCTAAACTACTCAGATAAAGGTTACGACTCATAACATGATAAAGCTCTTACATCTAGCTGTTTCCATTTTTAACGCTCAGTCTCTTCATTATCCATTCTAACACTTTCAATCTTTGTAGTCCTGTTGCTATGTCCCTTTCCATAACAGCCTCTCCATCCCTCTTTTTTTTCTCAATTCATGGCCAACAAAGCTTCATTGCCTTATTCTAACAGTGTCTTTCTATTCCTATCCTTTCCAAAGCTACTTCATTTGTCAGCTTTTTTGTTCACGATATCCTCACCATCCTTCTCTAGAACCACATTTCTACTGCTTCAAGCCTTTTCCATGTTCTTGCTTAATGTCCATGACTCACACACATAAAATAGAACTGACCATAAATAACACTATACCAAACGCTTCTTAACTCCCAATCCCAATTTCCTTGCACACAAAACATTTTCAATATCCATGGACGCTTCCTTGCTCTAACCAATTCTACATCTGGTATTCAAATCAGATCTCTCATCCGATATTATGCTCTATCTCTACTACATTCCAGTCACACTGCATTCCATAAACTGTGCCTTCTTACTGACAATCAAAACATTCATTTTCTGATAATTTATCTTTAAACTAATGCTCCCATTTTCCTTTGTTACAGCTTTCAACAATCTTTGTAGCATTTCTTCATCGTCTGCAATCAATGCCATAGTGGCCGTGTACCTTATATTATTTTTGTTTATTCCTTCCAGATCACCTCCATTACACATCCTTGGTTTACAAAAGGGGCCTTCACTATACAGGTTAGATAAAAACTGGAAATGGAATGCATTCTTGTCGAATTCCTTTTTGCATATGTACCCATTCATCAATTTCTCCCTTAATTGTGATTGCAGCATTTTGGTCATAATACAAGTTTCTTATCATTCTAAGATCCTTTCCATCTATGTCTAACCTTGTCAATTCCAACAGCTTCTCACAACTTGTCATTGTTCTGTGTAAATTACAATTTATCGTTACAGAATTCTTTGAAAATACGATGGAAATTGATTCGAGCATTCATCAGGTTCATCTTCAAATTCTTTCACATGATTAGCAATGTCTATTATCTTCCTAGGTTTTGTAAGGCTTTTATTGTTGTATGTCCACCAGGTTATGAAAACTATCCATTACACTTTAATCATCCTAAAATAAAGTATTTCAAAAAATTGTTAAAAAAATTAAATATAAAACATGCAGTATTAGTGTCTATGACGTTTGAGAAAGGTGCCTTCGAAAATATATAAACATTTAAACTAAAATAGATGATTTTATAGGAAAGGGACTACATTGAGCAAAACGTACGGCTAAATATTTGAAATTTGAAATAATAATAATTGGAAAGCTATTTTTGAAGTAAAAAGAGTGGTTGCCGTATGCAGAATGATGTAATTAATAACATAGTATGAATAACTTAGGTGGTAGAGCAAATGGTGATGGTAACCACAGGCACTGGAACATTCTAAGTGTGGCGGATACATCTTTTATTTTCTTATACAAAAATAATGCATTCGAATAAAATATTTTGAGTTAATTGTATGAAAAGAGCATTGACATGAATTGAATCTGCAGATTGTTTTAAATCCAATATGAACTAATGGAAACCAAAATGTTTTAGGAATTGAATGAGTAGAATTTGACATTGGTGTTTTCCAACTAAGTTCCTGTAGCTTAATTACCTTCGACAGAGAAAAGTTTATCTACCATCAACTCTATACTGTAACACGCTATTTCTGACAATAGTTCACCTTCAAATACATAATAGTGCATTGAAAACCTGATCTCACACTGAGGAAACTCTGCATGAGCTTTTTTCAATGTTAACATGAAGATAGTTGATAACAGATATGTTGGTTTTCAAAGGCATTCAGAGAGACAGCTGAATTCATATTCTTTAAAGATTAATAAACGGAACATTTTTAACAAGATTGATAAAATCTCATCAAGTTGCTGGTTCCTTTTTTCATGACTTGCCCAAAAGTATTGGGGAACCAGAGGAAAATTCTATGACAGCCATGTATAACAGAGGTTTCCAACCCAGTGTTCACACTTATACAGGATATAAAATCTTCAACTATTGCAAGTTAAAAGAATTGCCTGGAGACAGGAACAAAAACAAAATATCTGAAAACGTCAAATAACACAGGCCTGCAGATTTTGATGACCATCTCGTAAATCTATACTCATCTCTTAATTTTAGATAATTTTAGGTCACTGAATTCATGTATCGCGTCAATTTTAACATTTGAAGCAGTCTTCCGGCTTTAGAAGATAATGATTTTTTAGGTCTGAATAGCTTTTACATTCAGTGCTGCGTAGTTCATATCATGTATTTTTAGATTAAGTCCTATGAGGATTGACAATTCATAACTATTGACGATTCTACGAAATTCTAATGAAAAATGTGATTTAAGATTGCCGAGGAATCATAATTGTCAATATCTAAAGAAAAATGGTAAAATGATTAATTTTGCAACTGTTTTCCAGAGCACACAATGAGAATTTTTGATTGCCATGGTTGTCGTAATAGTTATGTACTATTAATAAGTTATATCCTCTTTACTGGAAATCAATATTTTAACAGCTAACAAGTGGCCATTCCAAGTAGACCTTTTTATGATGATGACTAAAGGTCACAGGTTATTGTATCTTCGACTGAATACATGAAACACAGCAAGATTTTAATTGCAAATTTATTGTCTTATAAAGAAGTTAGTTTTTTGTTCATATATAATGAAGCCTTTATCTTCATTGAAATGTCTGAATAACCAAAGCAGGTCTACAATGTATGTAGTGAGAAAATAATTACCTAAAAATGTCAGAGGATAATTGATTTTGTTGAAAATTATTGTTTTATTGAAAATTAAGATTATTGTGCATAGTCTGGTATGGCTTATGGGAGATAAGGACAAATCATGGTCCTCTCATGAGATAAGTTGCACTTGCAAAACGATTTAGTCACATTTCCTGTCTGGAAAAAGAGCCAATCCATTTACTTCCTGCATTTCAATGATGTTGCGAGAGCCTTAGGAATATTTACTGAGTGATGTTTTTATTGCGATTACTTTATTGCAAGTAACTGTTGAACTAAATGGTAAATGGTAAATGGTAAATGGTAAATGGTAAATGGTAAATGGTAAATGGTAAATGGTAAATGGTAAATGGTAAATGGTAAATGGTAAATNATAACCAAAGCAGGTCTACAATGTATGTAGTGAGAAAATAATTACCTAAAAATGTCAGAGGATAATTGATTTTGTTGAAAATTATTGTTTTATTGAAAATTAAGATTATTGTGCATAGTCTGGTAAGGCTTATGGGAGATAAGGACAAATCATGGTCCTCTCATGAGATAAGTTGCACTTGCAAAACGATTTAGTCACATTTCCTGTCTGGAAAAAGAGCCAATCCATTTACTTCCTGCATTTCAATGATGTTGCGAGAGCCTTAGGAATATTTACTGAGTGATGTTTTTATTGCAAAAGTAACTGTTGAACTAAATGGTAAATGGTAAATGGTAAATGGTAAATGGTAAATGGTAAATGGTAAATGGTAAATGGTAAATGGTAAATGGTAAATGGTAAATGGTAAATGGTAAATGGTAAATGGTTAAACCTCATAGATTATCTTAGTTGCTTTACATTTGTACAAATTTAATATTTACGTACCTTGAATGAAATTGAGAAAGTGTTTTAAATGGATATAAAGTCGATATTTTTGTCATCTTAAAAAGGAAATAAACTTAAGCTACTCTGCTTTTTTGATTCAATAATTTATTGCATTAGATGTCAAATAGTAATGTGACAAATAATAGAGGGGTTTCTAGAAGCGAGCTATTATCGAGAGGAGCCTCGTGATTTGAATGGGTATGAAGATTATGAGATGTTACCCTCACACTGTTGAATTGAATAAGCAAAGATAGAAGAGAAAAGTAGAGTTTAAAATTCTTTTAGTTTATTTCTACACAACGTTGCAAATTTTTTAAAAAATTAACAAAACTGTTGTCATATTAAAATAATAAAATTTTAGCTCTCCTATTCTATATGGGTGAAAATATCACCATGGTTAGTTTAAACATAAATGTAAATAATGTTCGATTGCATCGCATGGAAATGTGATGTTAGTTTTGGATCTCAACCTTAATATGGAGCTGTGGAGTGTAAACCTTGTTAAAGAATATTATCTTATTTTATTAAGTTTAAAACAGGAAAAATTTTTATTGTTAATAATTACACTTTGCGGTTTATGGATAAAGTCCTTGGGCACCTTAGCAGTAAAGAAAACCCCAAACAGCAAATGTCTTTTGTAATCTTTATTCGCAAGTTCTATTTTGTCACCGAACATCTGTACCACTCTAAAAGTATCTTTTTACCGTACACACAATTGATGGAAGGTGTGTTTCTCAAATTTTGTTTATACAATGGCGTTCAAACGTAGCTGACAGCTGGTTTTTTTAATTTTAGAGATAAATGAAAATCCCTTGAAAATCTCTATTTTAGAAAGATAGTAGAAATTATTAAATTGCAGAGGAAAACTACTACACATATTTGAAACAATAGCCATATAACAATTGCAATAACTTATTTTTTATATCCATATGGAAAATACCTTATTATTTTATGGTTTTTTACCAGTAACGTCAAATATTATTGGCAAACAAAATTAATTTTCAGAGAATGAAAGTTTCAGCAATAGTTAAATTCCATTTTTCCTTCCACATCTAAAAATTTAACGTGTGATTAAATTGCAAAAGATTTACTTTTACCTTGCATAAACTCTCAAATGATGCATCGTAGGCATCGTATTTCCGCAGAAAAATATTAATAAGAATAAAATATATTTTCTTACTTAAGTGCCCCTAAGCATTGATTTTTGACACTTTTACCTGCTTGACTCAATTGATGCTGCACAGAGATTATACTTTTATTGGAGGAAGGGGTTAAAACTGTCTTGATAAATGCTTAAAAAGCAACCGTGTCTTCCCTCAGAAGAGTTTGCACAAAAGGTTTAACCTGATTCAGTAAAAGCAACTTTTTTAAAACATTTAAATACTTACACAGTGATTTACATTTGCACATTACTTTTGTAGTTATCAGTTTCTGGTGCAGAAGCACAGTAACTTTTATTTATTATGCGTTGTTGCTCGCTAAAGACATAACATAATCTAACCATTTCCTCTCTTCCTGGAGTCCACATATTTTTCAGAAAATATTTGACATATTTGTCCACATATTTTTCAGAAAAGCTTTAAGCAGAGGTGGCACCTCGATACAAATGTGGTCTGCAAAGGTAGTATCTGAACTGGTTGCTCTGTAGATACCAAAAGAATATCCGTCATGAAAATGAACCTCATCTCTGTTGTCGGAATGCAAGTTGGAACTTCATTTAGGAACGGATTCCAATATTGCTTGTAAACACAGTTGTCCCCTAAAAAGTTTTCAAAAGAAATTACGTGCCCAAATTTCAATTTTTTAAATTCTTTCTATTCTTGCCATTTCCCCCAGAAAATCCACGAGAAAGTAACCAAACCATTAAACTCAAGTTATTATAATCAAGGCCAGCAAACAGGTCGGGAAATTTCCAAGTTGCCATATATACTTCTGCCAAATATACTCTGAGTACCAAAAGAAAATGGCTCTGTAATGAAAGAAATAGATCGGTTTGTACTTGAGGCTTTTGCAACACATTATTAACCTGTCTAGTCAATACAACTTGAATTTTGGAAATATTTACATCATGGAAAACAACTTAGTGACGCTTGGGGGTGTCAAATCCTACTTAAATCACATTTTAGGAAAGACTGCTTTATTCTAACAGGTTTCTTTTTTAATCGATCCACCAAAATGTTTAAATAAGTTGAGCTCACATCTTTAGTTAAAGGATTCAGTTCAAGCCAGATACAATAAATTTTGCAGAAGTTAATAACAACCGTGATACTGTGAGTGAGTTTTGAGATGCCGAAATATAAATAGTTGAATGGAGGAGGCAAAACGAAGGTCTTCAAAGAAAAAAATCGATGCCAGAGGGCAGGAATAAGTGCATATTGATGGAGGACAAAGAGAAACCTAATTAGTGGAGTTGGAAGAAGATTTAACAGACTGGGTATTGAAAAAAAGAAGCGATGGCCTGCATGTCCCCAGAACGTTAACGACAAAAAATTTTCTATCTTTGAAGGGTATATTTCAGTTGTTAGTGATTTTGCAGCAAGCAAAGGTTGGCTTGAGAAATATATGAGACGCAATGGACTTAGCTTGCAAAGATGAACAACACTAGTGCAAAGAGACACAAATTTTCTTATCAACAAACTGGTGCTTTACCTTCTGTAGACCAGAATGTTATTACATGCAAAACAGTATTTACCCTCTGATTCCCTTGGATAAAACAGCCGTCTGGGCTAAGACGTTGTCAGATATGACTATAGGTTACGTTGATCTATGATTAATCAATTATAAAAAACACTGGTCATGAGAAATTACAAGTGACGTTCTGTTTAACAGCAAAAGGCAGCGGAAGCGAACTTAAACGGATGGTCATTTTTAAAGGAATAATGAAAGACACTATAGCTTTCAATGAAAAATTGAGAAGTAGATTCTTTGCTGTATCTTCGGTTTAGCTTTCTTTGGACGCTTTCAATATCCATCTTATTGACTCTGTCAAAGGCATGTTTGCTTGAGACAAAATTGAGGTCGTTGTTCCTCCAGGTGTTTGCACGAAAACTCACAGGCTCTTAATGTTTGAAGGAACAACAAGCCTTTTACACTCCACATTAGCAAATAATATGATAGGTGGATGACTGAAAAAGCACACAAATTAACTGTTTAGGAAAACTATTTGCCTCCTCCTGGCTGGAAACCTATGCAATGGGTCATAAAGATTGGATTAAAGAGGGAAACCACATTGTCTTCTTTTCAAAGTTTGTGGATTGTGTTTTTCAGTTAATAAAAGACGATAAAATACATGGTTTTAAGGGCAATCAGCCATGCACTGCAGGAGCAGCAAGATTACAGACCATACTAACAGATTTATTTGATATTGTGACAGATTTCGGATAGGAAGAAACAACCTCAGAAGTAAGGATATTGAAAGATATTAGCAATGAGCACTTATTTGACAAAGAGTAAACTTGTTCCTGAAAATGTTGTCTCTTTGTTTATTCTTCAAAGTTTTAATAAGTATGCCGCAACGAATAAGGGCTCCATCAAAAAAGCAACTCGCCTCCCCCAAAAGTGCTGAAATGAATAACAACCTGGAGCCTTTCAATAAAAAAATTAAAAAACATTGTGATATAAAAATATTTGACGTCGGAGTAAATATCTGTCTTTGAAATAAACGTTTTTACTTGATATTAACCTTCCTGGATTTTGGTGCTGGTATAGCTTTGATTTCTTTGTATTCTGTGAGTTTGTTCAAAATTTACACTGTAAGCAACTCTTTCATAACACCTAAAATTTCGATAATCTTGTTTTTTTTATAGAATTTTTTCCACTTTTCTATTTATTCATCTCATCTTGGTCGATTTTCTCATCGCCCAAGTATGGAGACACAATCATTCCAGCACTCTCTATCCATCATGATTGTTTTCAACTCAGCTGTATTGTCCAGCCCTGCGTCTTGCAATATGTTGTCTACATACGTAAATTTTTGCCTTCCTCGATTTCCATGCCCATCCATTGGTTGCTATAGGACAAGTTTGTTGGCTACTTCTTCTTCGTGTCTGACACAATGTCCAGCTAGCCGCATTCTTCTCTCTTGGACTTTGATGGATACTGGAGGTAGTTCTCCATATAGTTGACTATTGGGGATACGCTGTTTCCATGAAATATTGAGGGCCATTCGTAACATTCTGGTGTAACATCCGTCAAGTTGTTTTTTCATTGTCTTTGTTAGGGTCAAGGTTTCTGCACCATAAAGTAACACTGATTCGACTGTAGCAATAAACAGTCTAATTTTAATTTTCCTGGAGAGTGTTGATGTCCATATCTTCCTTAACTTATGACATGCGCTCCAAGGTAAAGCTTTTCTCTCTTTGAAGTCTTTGTCTGTGTTCTCCATCCATTCTCCTAGATATTTAAAATTGTTTACGATTTTTAAAATTGTTCCATCATGTGATTTTATGTTTATTGGTGTGTTGTGGTTAAAAGCTTGTATTTCAGTTTTCTTTGCATTGCAGTGTAGGCCAACTCTTCCTGCTTCGCGTTCAAGGATTGTTAAAACGTCTTGTGCTTGGTTAATTTCTTCGGTTATTAGGGCGATGTCGTCTGCGAAATCAAGGTCCGTTACTATTGTTGGGTGGCTGCGGCGACTCTGTCGTTGCTTTATTGTAAAACCGAGTTCTTCTTCCCTACCCTGGAATGTATTTCTCATGACGTAATCGAGGACGATTGCGAAAAGGTATGGAGCTAGTGTGTCCCCTTGCAGTACCCCGGCAACAATTTGAAAGAATTTTGTTTCACCATCTGGTGTGATCACTTTTGCTCTAGTGTTTTCATACAGCTTGTGGATGGCGGCTAGTAATTTTGGTGGAACATCGTATGCTTTTAAAATTTTTATCATCATGCCTCTATGTATAGAATCAAATGCTTTGCGGAAGTCAACGTATAATATAATCGCTTTTTTGTTTCGGGCTTTAACTCCCTCGATGAGTCGGCGTAGTGCGAGTATGTGGGTAGTAGTTGATCGGCCAGGTCGGAAACCGTTTTGATTGGGACGAAGATGTTTGTCGATTTTTGGTTGTATTCTGTTTAAAATCATCTTATTGACAAGTTTAGCGACAAGTGAGGAGAGGCTGATACCTCTATAGTTGGGTGTTATACTCAGATCTCCGGATTTGGGTAGAGGAAGCATGTCGATTTCTGACCACTGTTCTGGCTTAACGTTATTATTAAATAGTTTATTGGCAAAATCGAGGAGTATTTCGTCTAGGTCGCATCGTTTTAGAACTTCTGGGGGAATGTTATCGGGTCCAGATGCTTTACCTTCACGTAAGGTGCATTTGGCTTGTCTCAATTCGTCGAGTGTGAATTCGTTGTCGTTTATATGGCAATCATTTAGAACTTTTGTTAGGTCTCCTTCAGGCGGAAGTTCTAGTAGGACTGGTTCGTTGCCAAGGAGGTTGCTGAAGTGTTCGAACCATTTATTTATGCGGTCTTCTTTTGAGTTGCCCTTTATTATTCCTTGCTTGGCTGAGTTTCTCCCAGTTATGGTGTTGATTAGTTGTCAACTCTCTCTGTGCTTTCTTTGGTTGTCGGCACTCTCTACCTGGTTAATCATTTCATCGAGGTCTTGTTCTTGGATATCGTCGTACATTTGTTTTAATTTAGATTTTTCTATCTGAAGTTGCTGCTGTAGTTGTGTAGTGGGATTGTTGGTAAAGGCTGTGAATGCATTTTGCACCGCTTCTCTTGTTTCGTGTATCCTTGGATCATTGGCAATATTCTTACGTTTCTTTTTTACTTTCAGTGGTATGAGCTTTTCAGTGGCTTCAGCGTTGGCTTGAATGGAATGGCCGTACTGTTCTGTGATGGTATTGTCTTCCGTTCAGAGTTCAGAGTAACGATTTCGTACGGTAATTGTGTAGATTTCTTGTAGATTGCTGTCGTAAAGATATGTCCAGTCGTATAGTTTCTTTTTGGGGGTGATTTTGTCATGCGTAGGCTGAGTATTTATTTATTATTGTTTAAAAAAATGCTGACTTTAGTTTTAGCTAGATTATTTTTGCATAATATATGGTATTTATTTTACTGACTCCAGAAGCTGTAACTGATTATTGCCCAGACAATAGCTGTATATATTTTCTAATTGTTCTTTTCTTTCAAGATACAATATCTGCAGTCGACAAAATTTGCAGCCCTTTCTTTTACATGACTGGTACGATCCTTGCAGCACTATTTAAAAATGTAGTACACTTTAGCAGCTTTCCAGGTTCTGATTTAATACTCTGCTACAAACTCCTTATGTTCAGCTATTTACACGTAAATGTTGTATTGTGATTTTATAAACAATGATGGAGATCAACACCAGAAAAGTAGAGCCATTCACACAAATGCAACATGATCGTACGAGAGTAACGTACGACGAAGAAACGAGGGAGTACAGAGAGAGATTGGATACTATAAGGATGTCACATGTATACGACGTGAATAGTGTTATACGTTTACTGCTTTGGGATATTGATTCTTCTATCTTCCCACACAAAAATAAAGTAATAAAGGAAAGAAGAACTTGCAGCGTACGCTATGAGAGTAAATTATAAACCACTGGTCATTATGCTTTTTATTGGAGACTTAGAGTTGGAGAAAGGAAGAGAGGCATAAATTTGAAAACCAGAAAAGCTGGGTTCGATTAAAATTTGAAAGAAACTGGAATATTTGCTCAAACTGTTAAAATTTTGAACAAGTATCGAGTCTTACGCAGCAGAATTTAAGAAATTTTTTCTATTCCACGAGGATTATTCTGTCACTAAATCTTGAACAATCTCTTGGAAAAAAAGCTGTCTTGATGAAGGGTCAACCATACAATCTTAATTTTTCTTTTGCAGTAACTAAGATTATTCAAGCACTTAATACATACTCCTAATCATTCAAAGAAAAACATATTTCACTGTATTTTAAATACACAAGTCGCTGGACTCATCGTTTTCAGCATCAGTGGTGCCATTGTATATCTGACAAAAAAATGTCTAGCAACTGTTCTGCAAAATATTAAATGCATTTTGTTGCAAGCAAAATTTTACCTGTGTATTGCCATTTTGTAAACGGTGAAAATTTAAGTAGGTTTCGATTGTTCTCTTGCTCCCCTAATTCTAATTGTGCTGTCCAAACAAATTGAAGTCGTAAATAAAGAATTATATTATATATGTATAAACATTTTTATTGGTGGTAACTGGCAATTTTGAAATTAGACCAGGGAGGTCATTTAAAATAAAGGTATTGATAAAATGTCCTCTTTATTCCTGACTGCGGAAAAGAAATTTGTTTCGCTAAGGTAACATTAATCTACAATAAACAAACAGTACAATTTCATTAATCAATTCACTAAGGCTGACAACAATTACAAACAAGTTATTGATACTGTGCCTTAATAATCATTAGTTACTGATAAAGAGTGTGTGAAAGCAATTAATAATTTCTACACAAAAATAATATTACCCTTCCCTTGTTTACAAAATCCCCCTAACTATGATTGGATCGATTTATTTTTACATATATTATAAATAATTTGATCTGTAAGGCCTTTAACAAACAATGATAACCCTAAAATTCAATAAAATAAGATATTATTGTAAACATTACTGTAAATAATTGGTAAATCATTTATTATTAACTAAAGATCAAAATGCTAACGTAAAGATGTTTAATATCGCAAAATCCATCTACGGGTAGATAATTAAACTTTTATTGCCAACTATATATTGAGCAGTTGTACAATAGTCTTTTATTAGTCCATCACAAATGCTGAAGTATCTCCTGATAACAACGCAGTAAAAGAAAGAGCAATTGTTAGAAGGAAGACAATCAGGAAAAATCTATCAACAATTACTGCAGTGAATTGTTTAATATCCTCAAGTTCGCTTAGTAACGCATTTTCAACAGTGTTGCCAACCAAAACGTCGACGTCATCTTCATCTCTGTTCTGCCGATATTCTTTGTATTGTTTATAGTGTTGATGTGGTTCTGCTGCAAGAGCATGTGTACTTGTATGCTTAAGTACTTCATGGATAAATAGCCTCTTAAAAGGTAAAGGTTTTCTTTGCTTTTGCTTCACCATATGACTGACTTTTACTTTTGGATTGGTAACCTCTCTCCATTTTGCTTCTTCAGTTCCGCAATCCATTATTGTAACCACACTTTCTATTGTTTTTCCACCAATTCTCTCATCCCCTCGTGCTTGACCAGATAATGTTCTAAAGCTATCGTATTCATTGGGCCTAAAATGATCCAAATCGGACAACGATTCATCTTCCACGGAATATTCTTGTATCATTTTCGACAGACGGCTGGTCTCGTTTGGATGTCTCATACAAAAGACAGAGGCTACAAACTTGGCCAACCATCCTAAAACAGCCACGCGGCAGCAATGTGGTAAATAGCTAAGTGCATTGTCTCTATAAAAGTAGTTCAATGCAATACAGTTAGCAAAAAGAGACATGCCAATCTCAACCATTGTCAGCATGTAATATTTTCCTAACAAAGGTACGCTTTCAGATGTTACAGGAAGCCTTGTCCAAGCAAAATTAAGAAACACACTCATAGCTAACATTACTGTGATGCTTAGTGTTACTCTTTGTCCGGACGTCGGTGGAATACAAAATGCTAGTAATGCCAGTGATGCAATAATTGTACACGGCAAAATCAAGTTAAACAAGTAGTATAGGACTTTTCTTCTCATCCTCACTTTGTATATGACTTCGGCAAAGGGTTCACTACAGCATGGGTATGATCGAACCACTTTCTTGGCCGGTAGACCAATCATCTCCCACTCTCCACTTGGAATGTAGTCACTTAAATCTCCTTGAAGCTGCAAAAATAATTAAATAATATAATAAGACAAACGATATGAGAGGAAAGGGACACATTTTGACAACTTATGTCTAATACATCCATTGACCCTTACCACTACTACAAATACAGAAAATTCTCTGAATGGGAATGTTTCATGCACCTAACCAGAAAGCTCTCATGCCATTAACCACAAGCTCAACAGACAGAAAATTGATATTTTTGTTAAAAAGAAAATTAAACCAAGCACATGATAATTCTAGTAGGACAAGATAATGAAGATAGAGATCAAATAAGCTATGTTGATGTAAATGAAGAAGAAATGCATGTAGATGCCCGAAATACCTCTGAAAAGGAAGCAGGAAGAATATACCTAAAACTCGGAGTATATTCTGAGGTATAAAATATTTTCATCTTGTTTTCTTTAAAACATTTTAATCACAAGAAATTTGGAGAAGATATGATAATTTTATACATCCTCCTATGTTTAGCTCAAAATCGGATTACAATTAGTCAATCGAATCTTTACCCTAATCAAGTGTGCAGAAGTTTGCGATTTTTTTCGTTCAGAAATAATTGCAAGGACATTTCCATTGAGCAGAAGCTCTCAGGAATTGCTAAAGTTATGCCTTAGATATAGCTTCTTTGTTGCCAAAAAAGCATTAATTAACTGGAGGGCTCTTGTTTTTCTTGTATTCCATTTGTTGCGAAAGAAAACAACTTACTTGCAGAATCTGACAAAAAGAATAACAATTAAGGATGGCTATTCGTAACACAACAGCACCCAAATTTAGATTTAAACATTTTTAGAAAAAATAGTATTTCAACTTCAAATGAAGGAGACCTTTGTCTATAAAAAGGGCCATACTTCAAAGGAAGAAGCTGTCTTTGATGGTCTGAGTAACCTTTTAACAATATATATTGTTTCCAAGGCTCTAAGATTCTTTTTTTCATCATTTTCCTAAATTTTACAAGAAGAAAAAATCAACATTCTTACAAAGATGTGAGAGTTGAATGGTGCAAAAATTTCTTTGTTTAATATTTATTATTCAATCGTATAAAACAACTATGTCGGGCATGTTTTTTGTTGCGCTTAATAATTTTATTGGTTTTTGGATGTTGCTCATTGCTGTATGGTGTAGTTGATTTTTTGTTAATTTTTGTAATCTTTCTACTATCAGAGCCAGCGAAGCTAGCTAAGACATTTACTGTAACCAAAATTCACTAGAGACGACATATTACGGGTGAAAAATTCACGATTTGGAAATTTTCTTTTGAGTGTACATGTGTAGTGTAGATTGCATATTAGGGACTAAAAATCCATCAATGTTTGAGAATTTTTCATTGAATGTACCTAGATGAATGGAGAGAGTGGACAATGTAATAGAGGCAAAACAATCTACCACGACTGAATAGTTTCTTGTTAGTACTGTTCATTTTAAGAAGTGAATCACCATAGATAGGATGTTACGACGACTGATGTGAAAAAATCCATCATTATTTGGGAATTTGCGACAACACACGAAACAACAAGGGCAAAGAGGTCAACTTTAAACTGGAAGAAACAATGCAAAATATTGGATTTTCTCTGAAATTTTGATTAAAGAAACCTGGGCATATCATTAAGTATTTTCAAGTGATTTCACCTCAAATTATTTATGCATTTAAAGTAAGTGGGATGGTACATTTTTACTTCTTAAAATCTGACGTGGAAAATAGATTTGCAATGATGTGCTTACTTGCTCGGACACATTCCAAACTTCCATCTGGAAATACCTTTCCTGGTTGATAGTGCTATTTCATTAATTTTTGATGTGATAAAGAAATGTTTTTGGTTTTGTTTGAGAAGTAGTGGTTTAATGGTTAATGCAACTGCACCGTGACCAAGAGTTCCGGTTCGATTTCCTCAGCGAGCAACTTTGGAACTTCACAAAAGAAAAAGCCATCGGTTGGTGTCAGGAAGAGCATCCAGCCATAAAATTCCTCATTGCAGAATCCAAGTCCATGTGAAGGGAATTGTCTGAGCCCCACTTACTGGGAAAAAATGACGTTAAAGCCACAAGAAAGTAATGCTTTTGTTGTTATAGTTAGAATTTAATAATGATAGTTAGACAATATGTGGATAACCATAGAAACAATTTACGAAAGAAACTTTTCATTGGCGTCCACTTATCATGTGTAAGTGTAACCTTAGCAATTTGATAAGCATAGAGTGGATATATTATATTCCTTGTTTTTATTGTCTATCAAGTCCTTCACTAATACCATACTTAAAAAAAAGAAAATTTTTTTGACAAATTTGTAACACAATAGGTTTAACTGGCCATTGAAGGTAAAACATAAAATTCTTAAATGGATACTTACAGTAGCTGGTATAATATCAAGCTTAGCAATGCTAAAAGCCCAAGATCCAAATATAAGCTGACATTCCTAAAAAGGAATAGAAATAAACCTTGGATCAAAATAATAAAAGGTCTACCAAAAATTGTTTAGTGCCAAAGAATCAGTATGATCAATTTAATAATAGCTGGTTCAGGAAAGCTAGGTGCATTCAACAGAAAAAACACAAAATATAGAAATACAGATAAATAGCTGTCACTGCCAACTTATTTTCCTATTTGCTTAAGCTGAAAGTCAGCAGATCAATCAATAGCGCAAACACGCCAAAGATTAACAAATTATAACAATAAAGACATCAAGTAGCCATATATTTTCTATTTGCTTTAGACAGCAAATCACAAAATATAACATGCCGTCTTCGATTCTCCTTTAATTTCTAGTACTAGTCATGATGAAAACAAACAACTTTTAACTTTGTAATGTCAAATTTGTGTCGCATTGTATTAACTTTGAAAAAATCTAGACTGACAAACTATGTATTTTTCAAACTTTTAACATTTGGATGTATTGCATCTGGCCATACAGTTTTTTTAAAATGTATGTTTGAGAGTTTTTCTAATGTTCAGTTTTGTCTAATTAATAATGATCTAAGTGGCAATCGATTCTCCTCAACAAATAGTAAAGCCTTAGGACTTACTTATCTCGGTATACTAGTCTAAGAAATTTCTTGCCCGTTTATGACTTTCACAACCTTCTGGACAACATTTTATTTCACGTATGTTGCAGAGTCCAAATGAAATTGTTGATATTTCTATTATTGTACCCTGTGCTTCCCTTTTCGTATTGTTTTGTTGTTTGTGGGGTTTTTTCTGTCAAGGCATCCTCTAGAAATTTATAATTTGATATTGTACAAATAATTTTTGAAGTAAACAGTCTAAAAGAACAGCCGAGGTTATAGTTTTTACATTGTTATTAAGTCTTGGCATTGTTTCCTTTAAAGGTTAAAGCAGTGTACTCTTCTGAGATTCTGAATTCTTTGTTTTGTAACTTTTATGCCTGAGACCTGGATGCTACCTACTCAAAGAGTCCAAATTATCCCAACAATACCTTTAACTCTTACAGAACATTTATCATAGTCGTCACAAATTCAGTCAAAAACCTAGTTGAAGCCAATGATTTGCATTTAAGACACTAAATAAAAGCAAAATGGTGAATTGATATTCTCTCAAATGTCTATTCTTTTCTTTCGATACTCTAAAAGAATTATTATAAGAATACAAAGGAGTTTAAGCATCAAAGAACGTGGCTGACTGTCTTCACTAAAACCAACCTTCTGATTTCAAACAAAGCAAACTATGAAAGGTACACTTCCGTCTGAAAGTAAAAATCACAAGGATAGGAGTCAATTGAAATCGGACTTCGTTCAAAATATTATCATTTTTTGGGCTTTAATTTGTTGAAGAGAAAGAGAAGCATGCAGTGGGAATTGTATAACAGAGACATCAAAAGCAATTATGATTCAGTAGCATGTACTAAAATACTAAAAAATAATTTAGGTTAATTAAAAATCTTAGTAAAACATTTTCAAAGGAAAGCTACAGGAACAGCAATTAAGACCAAAAAGGTCGAATGGCTGCTAAATCATATTGTTATCATTAAATATCCTGTTACTCTTATGTTGCTAACAGAAATAAATTGAATTTTTCTAATTTCAGGAAATAAAATTTATAGAGAATAATACTATTTGATGGTATATTTAGCACACATCAGCTATTTTTATATTATACATCTTTATATCTCTAACAAGAATAGTAAGAAAGAACATTATGAACTCTCTTAAATAGTATGAATTGAATATTCTTAAAGATTTCAGTGAATCCATTCTGGTTTGAAACAATTCGTGGGGTGAAGAATTTCCAAACAATTGGGTCAGCTGAAATTTTATTGTATTTAACAGTTTGAATGAGCTTTTAAAAGGAAAGCATGAAAGAAAGTGACAAAAACAAGAATAACTTTGAGAAAAGCATTTTACGTGGGCGAAAATGAGATAAAAATTGACAAAGATTGATGATAGTATGAACATAGACGAAAGTACTAGCCAGACTCAATTTTTTTCACAAAGCAACATTATAGCCAGCTTTTACTGGAACGACAAACGTCTGAAGAACAAAAATCACTCCTTTATAAGTGGGGTTTCATCTCTCAAAAAGAGAATGACTAAAAAAAAGAGCAAGAAGGTAACAAAAGCTATTATAATACTATACAGCATAAATACAGCAATGACTGGTGATCAAAGTTTGTGATGTAAGATGCAGGTACACCGAATGAATGGTAAGTATGAAAACAACTGCTCCGTAAGAATTTTTGGAATTCTCTACAAGTTCTTAGCTTCAATAAAGTCGGTGGGGTAGGTGGAGATCAGTTATTTCTTTCTGTGAACTAGATCTAGCTACAAAAATGTTGACAACAAAAGTTAAAGTACTGCCCTCTAAAGCAATGGGATTTCTAAAGAGGAAGACAAATGACATCACATTATAGAAGACACCACATTGACTCTCATTCATACTTACTGACAATGTTTGGAAAGGAAGATATAGGACATGTAATATGGAATCAGCGAATCAAGTTTGACTGGACCTGGACAGAAAAGAATTGCTACAAAGGGGTTGCTTCTAACCTTGTCCATAAAGAAAAGACGTCACCAGCATGGAAGGAATAGTAGTATGTTAACTAAAGCTATCAGGGGATCAGAATTTAATAGGAAAAAGCACACATCTTGGATTAATTCAGTCTAATTTAAAACTAAGAAAGTACCAATAAGTATACAATATTATCCAGTGCTTTGCATCTACAAATAACAATAAAAAAGAAGGAAGGAAAAATTTTACTAAACTCTTAAAAAAGTTTAATACAAAGGGAAGTGAATATAATCATAGTACATGCACGTGCCTAGTTAGGTTTGGAAGAGGCAATAATTGTTATGAGAAGATAATAGAGTTGAAAGGATAGGAAAAGATTTGGGGACCCAAGTGTCACAAGTAAATATGTCTTTTGTGCAGCCATCTTTGCATATAGATGTATTCACAGGGCTAACTGAGTTTTATCAAATCTCAATACAAAATACAGAAGCAAGAATACAAGAAAAATAGCCAACAAAAGCATGAAGCAGTCAAACAAGGAATTATGAAGAAGCTTCTCACTATCATCAGAATTGAGTAAAAAAATACATCAAAACAGGAGAACTAGTTAAAGTCAAAGATGGGATGCGGCTAAATAGTAGAGCAGAACAGAGAAAAAGATGGACGGAGCATTTCGAGATGTTACTAAACTGACCTCCCTCACAAAAAATATCAGATTTGGAACAAACAGACTGAAATCTGCCTTTGGATTGAAGCACTCCATCTTAAGAGGAGAAAAAAAATTCTATCAGACAACTATGCAATGGGAATCCATTAGGATCAGATTGAATTCTACTTGAGGCGACAAAAATTAGTCACAAATTTCAAGTTGAGGGTCATCTTCTCATTATGGAGACCTGGGAAAAAGAACAGATACTATCAGAATAATAACATTCCTACTTTGTTACAACATCCAATAAACGGACCCTAGCTCTGGCTATTTAAAAAAGTCCATCAAAATTCTCTCCATTCAAAAAAGTCATTAGCAAAATCTTCCTAGACAAAAGCCATCGTCGTCCCCAAAATTTGAGACAAGTTGTAAGTGTGAGGTATTTTGGAAGAGTCTCTCAAGTAAAAATTTTCTCTGTAATTAAACTTCCTCAATTGCTAAAATGTTTTCTTAGCTTGGATAGAATGAACATATGGGCGTTATTTAGAAAGTTCAAACAAGATTCCAGAATAACCGAGAACTTGCACAAAGGAATACCCTGTGATACAGATCTCTTTTAATATAAAACTAGATTAGTGCAGAGATTCTTGCTCTAAATTCCTATACTGCTACTTATGAACTAAATGATGAAGGCATCAACTACCGAGAAATAAAATCAAATCCAATAGACAACGTGGTCATAACTAAATAATCTTAACTTAAAGAAGACCTTAAGTTCCTTTTATACATGCAGTAGTAGATGTAGTGAATGACTGGCTTTGTTGAAAAAGAGACAGGGTACCTCAATAGAGGAAAACAAAGATTTCCTGGGTCAAAGGGAAGGGTACCTAATCCATCATGCTGGAAAACGAGGAGCAGGAGGATATAGGCAGCTTTATATACTAGGGCAACAGCAATCACAAACAACATAAGACATATATAAAAATAAACGCAAGGATAAACAAGGCTATGGTAGTATTTTTCTAAATAAGAAACCTTTTGTGTTTCAGGAACCTATCCCTCTTTACACAATTTAGGCTTTTTAACACCAACTTAAAGATAATACTTGTGCATGGGGCTTTGACATGGATGACTGTCATCACCAAAAAGAAAAAATACAGGCTTTTATCAATCCTTCATTGCATAACATTAGCCACGTACTTCTATAGTAAGGCAACCTAGTAATGTAGGCAACCAAAAAACATAACAGCTAACAAGACAATAGGCAGGACAAAAAACATTCTAATGACACTTAAGGTGGCTTCGCTACTCCCAGCAAAAACCAAAAAATAACAACATAGAGCAGGCTCCTACATAGAAGCTACGAGCAAAAACAACAGGTAAACGACATTAAAATGTTTGGTGCTAAGAGATAGCTGGCTGCATTAAGAGAGGGATTGTATCAAAAAGGAGTTGAAAATATCTGCTTAAGGTCAAAGCATTCAGAAAGCCCAAGTCGATGGCCTATTCCGAAAAATATGTTTAAACTCATAAGCAGGTAAAGTAAGTATTAAATTTGGTAAGTGGATGTCAAAAACTATTTTTCTTGATGAGCACAAATTTGAAGCACATTGCCCTACCACCATAAGTTTTAAAAGTTCATTAATATCAAAGAGACACTGCTCACCAACGAGTTATGTTATCTGGGTACGTTTGAACATCTGAAAGCATCTTTCCATCCTGGGTTTCTCCAAAGTTTCATGAATTTGTTATACCTCTCCCATATGAACAATTTCCGATTGAATAGACTTTTAAATTTAGGATTTCATATTTTCTGTTTGATCATAGCTTTTCTCAAGAGCTTAAATCTTTGTTTCATATTTCCTTACAATTTATCAACAAATTCGATGTTTGTCTTAGTTTTTTAACAATAATTTTTGCAGCACTGAACCCAGGTGCTATTTTTATGACTGGTATGAGAAGAATTTATTTCTCATATTTTGATGTTTTTGCCACAGCTTTGCCTAAGTAACCCTTTCTGATCCTTATTTTGAATGAACGCAAAGAAGTGAAAAAGTACATTTTATCGTAGACATTATATGTATATATATATATATGTAGTGAACGACAAAAAAGTCAGCAAAACTTAGTTTAGAACTGTCAGCTTCTCAATCATCAGCTATTTAGCTAAAGATTGTGAAAACATAAAACTGACAGTTCTAAACCAAGTTTTGTTGATTTTCTTGTCGTTCACCATATGATAACTTATAATTACTTCGACAATGGTATATATATACATATATATATATATATATATATATAAATTTGTCGTTTACCATATGAAAGCTCTAATATTCTTATATTATTGAGTACTTACCTGCTCATCAAAAGGAAAGTTTCGAATGTCAAATTTACAGGAACTTTTGAAAGATGCCGCAGCAAACCAAGTCTGTTTACCATTATTGTTAATAATAACCTTTGTCTTGAATTTATATCTGCCTCCGGAAAATGTTTCTTCAGCACTAAAAAAAGAAGTAATCAAAGCACTCAAGAAAACCTCATACGACCACAAAAGTTTGCTTTCTACTTTCCCTTGTTTGAAGCTTATAAGTTATTCCTGTTCGAACTTGTTAATTTGAAATAAATACAGAAAACTGTGGTTTACGGGTAACCTCAGAATGGATATTTTATTTTTTTTACCTAGTATCCTGTCAATACATTTTTAATTTTTTGATTATTTTTGGATGCTAGTAACAATTTAACAGGTATTCTCTATTTATTTAGATGACATGGATTTCTTTAAATATTATAAATTCAATAAAGATGTTTGAAAAGATAAAAATGAAAATGGTTAAAAATAAATAACAACATATTGACAATTTAGTTTAACTTTTGTTTGAAGAAGACATAAGTTTGGCATTTCTTGTTGCTTGTTATAGATGGATTTAGGCTTTACAGCCAAATCTTCACTGTTATGTGTATGAATAGTTAAGAAACAAGCCAGTATTTATTTCTACCATAGTTATACTCAGGATTTCTTTATTTTATGAAAAGCTAGGGAAAAAGGAACATTCTGCATACTACTTTTTATATTTTTGAACAGTTTGATAATTATTTTCGACAATGACATTTAAATTTTCGAAGACACTGCCATCAAGCAGAAACATATATTACAATTTTTTGGTACTGACAAAATTTCTGTTATATCTCTCAAAAAACATGAAGGAAAAACATAGGAATAAGGTAAAAGGTCAGACTTCCTTTAAAACGATTTTCACCTCTTTTCGAGACATTCAGCAATGCTAAGATAACAAGCCTCTAGCTAGGAAAGGCTGCTTATTCCCTTAAATTATAGTCAACCTTCTGGAAAATTAGACAATAATGTTAAAGTAAACTTTGCAAAGGCAAATACGACGTAAGATAACTGGTCAAAAGAAAAATTCTTTAATGATAAGTGGTGCGATGGTCAAATTCGAGTGCATTCTCTCTTTCAGCCGTATGCACCTTACTTTAAGCAATTTTGTCCTATCATTTACTTTGTGTCTCCAGAAAACCATAGATATGCATATTCTTTTTCCTTAAGCATGCGTATTACATTCTTATCTTCGAGTAAAGTTATCCAGATAATCTTAGATGACGCTTTGCAATATTTTTGTTTTTGCTAATGGAAAAATATCTTTCTATGTGTTTGGTTGTGGTCACATTGCGATCAAAGGTACCTACGTGTGTATTCTTTCTTTCTTGCAAATTACAGCTTTTGTAAGTAAATGGAATTACTTGTTTCCTTATGTCATAGGTGCAGAAGAAATGTTGTAAGCCTTATCTGTGAAAAGTTTGTCGGTGAAAAGTGACCAGATTGGGATCATTTCACCAAACTTGTATCCGATAAAATAGTTTGACTGATGAACTTTCAACCAATTTCCCATTCTTCCAATCAGGGCATTGAGAAAAATAGAGAAAATCGATTCACATTATGGATTTTTAACAAGGGTCCCTGAAGCATGAAACCGGTATTTTCGACATCAAAACCAAAAGTTTGATGTGAGCACAAGAATATGTGACAAGCTATGTATTTGGGTTTCTATACTTGTTTTAAGAGTACCACTGGTTAACTAGTATGGTTGTAAAAGACAATTGCCCTGCTGACGAGCGAAGTGAGCCAACAGACCTAGCACAAGATGCAGTTGGGGATTAGGCAACCATCTCACACACAAAAATTTATATTCTGTCCTCTATCTGGGGGATAGTGTTCAATAAGCCAATCAATAGGCCACAAGGGGTATTTTTAAAAGCTATCATCCTGAAAATTTGTATGGAGACACTTCTTGCCGATACGCACATTTTCATTTATAATCATTACTTTGTACACCTTCTAATTAAGGAGTAATTAAATAATCAAACTTTCCCTTTGTTAAGTAAGTACATGCTGCTTGTGAAACAAAACTTTTTTACTTTGTTATTTGAGTAATAATCTCCCTCTTTAAGAGTGTGGTAGGGTGGCCGAGAGGTCTAAGGCGTCAGACTCAAGGTTGATATTCCTTTGTATAGTAAGTGGTTTCTGGTCCAAGAAATTTGGGTTCACATCCCACTAATGACTATTTTTTATTTATGTATTTATGTATGTATGTATGTATGTATGTATGTATGTATATGTATATGTATATGTATATATATATATATATATATATATATATATATATATATATATATATATATATATATTAAAAAAGAGGGTCAGATTTTTTTCTTGTCCGAACTTTACGTTTTCAGTGAACTGGACCTAATGGTTTAGCTTAAAATCGTAAAAAAAAGGAGCCAGGAGTTACAATTATTTGTCCTGCTGGAGTGCGAAGCGAAGTTAAATTCTTCTTGAAATNTTTTTTTTTTTTTATTGTATTTATGTATATTATGTATGTATTTATGTATGTATGTATGTATATATATATATATATATATATATATATATATATATGTATATATATATATATATATATATATATTAAAAAAGAGGGTCAGATTTTTTTCTTGTCCGAACTTTACGTTTTCAGTGAACTGGACCTAATGGTTTAGCTTAAAATCGTAAAAAAAAGGAGCCAGGAGTTACAATTATTTGTCCTGCTGGCGTGCGAAGCGAAGTTAAATTCTTCTTGAAATACGATTGGTAGAAATTCCCCTGCGCAACTAAGTGCTTTACTTGGAACTTCAGTAAAGACAGGAGAATTATCAAATTTCCGAAGTTTGAGACAATTCAGCAGTGGAAATGTGGGAGGAGTTTCAGATTTGAAGTGGGGGTTTTACACCACTTGCTGGTTGAGAGCAGTATCACAATTCCAAAAAAGTGCTGTTGAAAATTTTATAAAGAAAAAAATGCTTGAATTGTGGTAGGAGTTCAGTCAGATACTGCCATACCAAGTTTTGGCTTGAACTCAATTTTGACAAGTCTAGCCACATTCATAACTCAGCTGAAGGGCCACCTCATCATTGGAAACCGTGAGTAATATATCAGTCTCAGTAGCAGGCCCTGAGAGTGACCCAGCAGGCAACTATCCTCCTGCTAATACCTGATGAATATTAAGGGAAAAGTATTAGTTGGAGGGTCGCATACTCCTAGTTTTTTATCAAGGTAAATGCTTTTATGGGTGAGATGTTGAGATTGACCAAATTTGGAAATTACTTCATTCAATTTTCTCTCGGGGTGCATCTAGGTAAAAGTCATTTTCAATGGCAAGGCGTTTGTAAACGCGGATTCGTTCAAGCAAGTGCAAAAGAGAGTTTAATGTGTGGTCATTCATTATATTTATAAACGATAAATTAATATCTTCCGCTTATAGATATTGCCAATATTTTTATTTGAACTGACAGAAATTATGCAAAGTTTACGTAATGAGTCCTCAGTAGCTTTTTTTTAAAAGTTAACCCACTGTTCTTTTTTTTTCTATTTCCCTTTTGGTTTTAGTTTGCAATTTTTCGTAATTTATTTCAAATTAATCAATAATCGAGAGAACCATTAATTGAACTTTCAAAAGATACTTTAAGGTTGTGACCAGGATTTTAGTCACTCAAGATATGTTTCCCATGTAGTTTTATAATTGCCTACTGATAAAACATATTCCTGGTGAAAGAATCACAGACCTTTCTATAAGATTTAACCTTTTCACTCTCAGCTTACTCCAAGGTTTATGGTACTTAACAGGAGTAATAAACAAAATATTCTTTGTCAGTTACTAAGTAACACTTGCATAGTAATTCATTTTTGGTAGATTTAATTCTTCAGTGACTGAACATCTAGTTCTTTAAAGTTTGTTCATATGAAAATATTAGAAAGGTATGATGAAAAATATAAAAACATTTGAAAAACGAGGTCTTTTATTAATTTAAGTAATCCCCTTAAAATGGAACCCCTTAAAAAAAGCCAGTGTATCTAAGCTACAGGAAAATAAGCCACCGATATTAGGGTAGGGTAAATAAGTAACTTTTTCACAAAACGAATAAGAGACTAGTATTTTCATAGGCCAGTTTTACGTAGAGATCAAATCCGGTGAGAAAATTTACGTTGGAGCATGATTTCGGTTAGAAAAGTCGCCATTTTTAAAAATGGCCGCCAAAAATCCCTTTTTTTGTAGGTAGCAATTATTTTCGGAGCTTCTACTGCGTCCTCTCAAGGTTTCTAAAAGTCGTTGAATACTTTTTACAATAGAAATGACCATATCCCTCGTACTTGACGATTCCACATTCTACCTAGGTGAGAACTGATTTCAGGAGCGTGTACATAGCATATGAGAGTTCGTTTTCGGGTTCCAATACATTTTTTATTGAATGTTTCAGTTCTTCTACAGTGAATTTTTCCTTTTTGTATTTTCCATCCAGCTTCACGCGCCGCCGCAGCTTGAGATAGGAAATTTCAAGGAGCAACTCCCTTTCCTCGAGAGTATCAAGTAGTGTAATATTGTTCGGTGTGATAGGTCCGCCGTGTACTTTGTATTTTTCGAGCATGTCCAATGTTTTGGTATGTTTTTTCTTCTTCAACTCGGCTTTCTTCAGTAGACCCAGCTTTCGAGACTGTTTCACAGTAGCCAGAAAATCTGCTTCTTTTTTCCTGACACGTCGAACTTACTCAGAATTCCGTGCCCATTTCCACTTTCGCCGTTTCTCTGTTTCCGACATTTCCAGGAATTTTGAATGAACTAAATATGCGTTTGTAGTTACCACATTTTTCCTGGATATCGTTTGAACTGACGTTGTGGTCCCACAAATTTTCAGTCTGTTGTCCAGCTTGGCGAATTGTCTCTCACATCCTAGGTTGGTGAGAGGAGCATAGTTCAATTTGGCGTTCTCGGAGTGCGTCGATTCACCACCGGTTACTAGATTGAAAAAATTTATTTCGCTGAGTTGGCTATTCAAAGTCTCGAGTATTTCGTCGATCACAGCCTGGACCAGACGTCCACGACCGGAAACTTAATCAGATTTGTCCTTGATATCTCCCATTTCAGGTATTTTCTTGGCGATGAACTCTCTCAGACTAATCCAGTTTTGTCTCTGATCAACAGTGCTTTCTTGTTTCATTGACTGTTTCTCATCTATCCCAAGCAATCTCATGATCGGGAATATGATCCAGTCTCCTATGTCAGAATAGATTTCGGGGCAAAGGGTGCACCAGTCGTTTTGAATATACGATGAGTCTGCTATAACCAGTTGGTTCGAGTTTTTATCGACGATTGCCTCGAAGAAGTCTAGGGTGGATTGGCGCCGTGCAATGAATTCTTTGACGATTTCTGCTATGCGTCCTAATCGATTGCTTGTAAATCCCCTGAATCCAGTGCGGTCAATCTGCTGCAGCTGCAACAAATTCTTGTATTCATTGTACAATGATACGGAGTGACTGGCATGACTGGGAGACAGTAACTTCGCTATAGCTATTTAGCCCAGAGTGTGGATGGAGGTTGACGATGACAGGAAGGCTTTCTGGCCAGCTGAAATCTCCAACAATTTGTGCAGTCCGATTTTTTGTTTGGTATTTCGAAACACTTTATCAATGGAATGATCTATGCCGAGGATTATATGGGCACAGCATTTCAGCACCTTCTCGTCTTCTACACCAAGGTTTTTCAACAATGTAGTGCAGTCTCCAGCACGATCAGACATCCAAAAATCAATAGAGGATTTTATGTTCTCCACTGTAGTTTCAGCCAGAACTGCTAAGCTCTTCAGTTTGAATTCATAAGCAGCAGCTCCTTCGGCACCACCATGGCTCACTTTTTCGAGATAGTCCGTTGTCAGAGTTTTCTGTTGTTTATCAGGTCCAGAAACTGTAATATGATCAGCTTTACATCATATAATCGATGACCAGCGACTTTGGTGGTGTCATCCAAACCGATCGTCAAAATATCATCCTCATTCTTCTCTATGATGTATTGCGCTGCCATCTGGAGTTTCAGAAAAGAGGCATCCTCTAAATATTTGTCTATGGTTTTGGCGGAAGGGAGAACATCACTGAGATAAGCCGTTGAACGTCGTCGACGTTTCACAGTCAGAGGCGATTATTCTTCACTGCTTGTGGAATCATCATCATGTGTAGCTAATGATTTTTTTCCAGGAGTATTATAGTCCAAAAGCGAATGAAGAGTCCAGTGTTGTCCAAAAATTATATTAGCAGTTTTCACTATGATACCGGCGATATCGCCTCGACTTACTTGATGATCAGCTAAACACTGTATAGTGCACTGAACGATTCGTTCATTTAAACATCTGCGGCTCGTCCGAAAGGGAAGCTGTGGGAAATCGGACCGTGGTAAAGATACAGTAGCTGTTGGAGATTTTGAGTGGGTGATAGTTTTGTCATGCACTTGACAGACATCAGATAAAATGATAAAATCAGGATCGTCAACACTATCACTAGTACAAGTATCCTTTACTGCTTCATCGTATTGAAGCTTTCATGATATATTCTCATTTTTCACCGCTTCCGACATCTCTTTACGTTTTTTCTCATCTGATTGTTCCCGTTTGGAAATACGTTTAGTCTTTTTCATCCATTTCTTGGAAACAGTAGACAAGTTACAGGTGGCNACCGTGGTAAAGATACAGTAGCTGTTGGAGATTTTGAGTGGGTGATAGTTTTGTCATGCACTTGACAGACATCAGATAAAATGATAAAATCAGGATCGTCAACACTATCACTAGTACAAGTATCCTTTACTGCTTCATCGTATTGAAGCTTTCATGATATATTCTCATTTTTCACCGCTTCCGACATCTCTTTACGTTTTTTCTCATCTGATTGTTCCCGTTTGGAAATACGTTTAGTCTTTTTCATCCATTTCTTGGAAACAGTAGACAAGTTACAGGTGGCAACATATACACCATAATTGTCAGCATAAAATACATTCGTCCTCCGCGGTCATTTTCATAAAATACATATAATTTTCAGCATAAAAACCTTTGTCCTCCGCGGTCATTTTCACTCCATGTATATCCTCCATTTTTCTCTGATATCCAGAATCACTTATTCTTATGTCGTACGCGATACTTGTCATTCGTCTATTGAAGTTGGCAGGTTGTCTTTTTGAAGTTAATGTTCCACTGTTGTTTAATCATTGTATTGTAAAAAACGTAGCCATCCTTTATTTTCTTTGCCGCTGCTTTCTTGTTCATTGGATAGACATTTTTGGATATCCAGTCATCACACAGTTCTTTGGCAACAATTCTACTTGCTTCATCCTGTAAAACTGTCTTCTGGCTCGTTCGAACTGCACACAAGAATAACATACGTCCGATCAAATGGACACCAGCTTGTAATTTCGATTTCACGAGAAATTCACACTGCTCTTTGTAAATCAAACCATTTAGTTCACGACTAATTACAGCACTCCTCATCGTTGTGGTTGATGTATAATCATCTATGGCAATGAAAATGAAATTCTACTTTGCAGGCAGAGGATAAAGACAATGGCTTTTGTTCACTCTTACGCGTGTGAGAAGTCACGTTTCCGGTTATTTTACAAAAAACGCTATTTTCTGCATTTGGAAAAACAAAGGTTTGCCCACAACGCATCAGTAGAGGGAGATACGACCAAAATACCTACAAAAATGGCTTGTTTTCATGAAAAAACATATGAATAGATATATCCGAAGTGGGCGTGTTCACTCGATGGTTCATTTTGTTGGTTTTCTGGTCATTTACGGTCGCCATTTTGAAAAAATGCATTTTTCTGACCGAAAGCATACATGAAGGACAAAAATACGTTCATTTTTGGATTCAGCGCTGAATTTGGCCTCGGAAACCACTCGTCCCACTAAGAACTTACTGATTTACCCTACCCTACCGATATTCTCTTTCTTTCATTCAGTGACAAAACATAGCCTTGCTTGTCGCTTCGATTCCGACCTTTTGTCTTTGTTGTCGCTACGAGACAATGATTTAATCTAAGTGAACAAAAATGAAAATACCAAATTTTTACTTTTTGTGAAATGAAGACTTTATAACGCTATGAAAATTGATGCCAATAATAAATTTCAAAAAAATTGTTCAAGTGGATTATAAGCTCCAAAAAGATCAAACTTACTTGTTGTACAAAATAATAGTAGGTACCCATAGATTATCTGCGTCTATATTTATTACCGAGATATTGCTGTATTCTTGTGGATTCCATGTCAAAAGCTCATTTGTCCAAGTCTGAAATACGGAAAAGAGAAAAATAGACATCATATTGTAAGTGTGTCCTCTATTATTTTTTATTAATTTGGGTGTACATATAGATAGATAGATAGATAGATAGATAGATAGATAAATAGATAGATAGATAGATAGATAGATAGATAGATAGATAGATAGATACATAGATACATAGATACATAGATAGATAGATACATAGATAGATAGATGGATGGGTTGATAGATAGGTAGATTGAGAGAGAGAAAGGAAGAGAGAGAGAGAGAGAGAGAGAGAGAGAGAGAGAGAGAGAGAGAGGAAGGGGAGGAGAGAGGGGGGTAAGAGTGTAGTACTTAAAAAGAGAGAAAGAATATCCATTTAGAAGGATTTTATGGTAGGGTTAATTGCAAATTCTTAAGGATTGAGTATCAATTATATTTCTCTCTATTAAATATGATAACATTCATAGCCTGATCTCCTCTCACTTTACTAAATAGGGTATTAACCGAACGTAACAAAGATCTACTGAGGCACCTAATTTTCCAGTTAATGATTTTGACCAGAAGGTCTGTATTTGGTGTGGGCATCTTGTATGCTAACTGGCTTACCTCAAGGTATTATTAAGTTATCATAAATTTGGTTGTCCGCATGAGAAAAATTCAATGGCAAATACAACCCCAAATGGTGGACACCCTTGTAAATTCTAAAACAGACAATAACTTAATGTGTAGCGGATACACCCGCACAGAAATGTGATTTTTTTTAACCTTAAAATTTACATAAAAATTTTTTTTAAATTTTGTTGGTAGACATGATTTATAGTTAAAAAACATACTACGAAGACAAGGTTTCAAGCAAAAAAAGAATAGTAACATTTTTGCAAATGATGTCTTAGGTCTACTAAAAGCAAGGTGGTGTACGTTTTATCATATGGCCTTAACTGATCCTAAAGTTTTATTTTCGTCATAAAAGTACAGCAAAAGTGATAATCTAATTAAGTAACATGCATACATGTGACAGGATCTTCGCCTCAATATATTGTAAAATGAAATCACTGCAGACAGCTTCAAAAGCACGATAGAGTACGATTTAACATCAGGTTAACTGTCAACTAATTACATAGAGACAACCCGGCAGATTGAGAGACAAATTGCGAAGATTTCGGAAATGCCCTAGGAATGAAAAAAGTGAGCCAGAACCAACAGAGGACTGCATTACATCTTTTTTTAAGTAGGAAAAATAGCATGAAACAAAAGTTGATGACAAAATTAAACTTTAAAGTGTGTATATATCCAGGAAATCAAAGAAAAAGTGTTCATTTGGTTTTACATATGTTATGCAGCTTTTAGTTATTCATAGAACTGCTATTTCCACTCAGATATATAATCAATGCAACAATGGTGTCCATTAGTACGTGTAGAATACTCAGTATATAGAATTTGGAAATGTACAAAATTTTGTTATGATTTTTAATATCAGAGCAGTCAGAAGTGTCAATGAATCCTGTTTTCCAGAGGCTCTCCTTATGACCTGAATAAAATGTGAAAAAGGATTCCGACAAAGAAAAGATTCCCCAAAGCCACGGTCTTTGTAAAATCTACCTATTGTTTTGTATATTGAGTAATAAAAGGTAATGATTTCAAGAGAATAAAGGGTTTGAAGATATGGAGCTACAGATATTAAAAGAGCATCAGCAGGAGTAAAAGCTCCCCAGTGCTCGATACACTGAGAGAAAAGATGGTAATTGGCTGTTTGAAAGTACAACAAAGCAAGAGCTCGACATTCTGAGACATGCTTGTAAAAATAGGTTGGTAGATCTGCTAGGTCGAGCTTTATAAGGCAAGAGAGAGGGACCAAAGAGGGATTTTTGTGGCAATATGAAGGAAAAAATAGGGTTAAACATTGTGAACATGACAAGAATAGCTCATGATAGGACTGTTTAGAAGAATTTCTACAAAGGTGCCGCAGGTGCTCTCTGATTAGTTCTCCGTGATGAATGTGACGATGTCACTTTTAATGTCATCTTACTGGACGATGGTGCTTAAGGTTTTGTGATGTGGTTTATTATTTAAAGAAAATGTGGAAAAATACATTGTCAATATTTTTCAGGATTACGATTAGCTGAGTTGCTTGGCTTGACTTTAAGCACTGCACTAGTTGGCCTCAATCACTGCTAGAGTGGGGAAAAGGGCAAATAAATAGAACCTGTGGAATGAAAAAAAACATGAATCACGTTTCTTTAGTTGACATTAATAGAACTTTTTAAAATATTACTAAAAGATTAAAATAATCAAGTGGTAAAATAATTTAGATAATTTTTGACATATAAAGTGTTAGTTTATTCCTATCAAATAGAGCAACACTGATTAATTTGATTGCAAAATGTTTGTAAAAAATAATCTTAAAAAACAAACCTGTGTAATCCACACATTTGTGCGCATTGTTTGATCTTTTTCACTCTATGGTTAACAACAAATAAAATGATAATAGTCATTTTTGGCAAAGTGCAGACAACATACTTAAATAATATTACTGCTTGAATAAAATTTACGTCCTTTTCTGAAACGAGATGGAGCTGTAACTAAATAAATAGACAGATGCGCTGGAGAATAGAGGAACGAAAGTAAACAAAAGGGGAACGAACTACCCGGCCCTAAATTGAGAAGGAGAAGATTGGAGATAATATTCATTTGCAAAGCCAGCATTTTGTGAGTGACTGATATTTGATGTCCAACGATAGGGACCTTGGGGTTAAATGGTGTTCTTAGATATTAGATATTAGATATGGTTGCAGAACTGATTAAGTTATAATTAAGCACGAGTAGGTAAGTTAGTAAAGCATGTAGCCATGATAGTCACAGGCACTGGTCTAAAAATATCTCGGTACATACATTTTTTTCACTTTTCTATGAACCCGCAATAGAGATTGGGAAACCCAATATGGTCAGGTCGTCTCCAAGGGTCACTCGACTGGATAAAATCTGGAATATATGCATTCGAAGAATATCACAAATGAGAGGACTTGTAATAAACTGGGAGAGAAGAGAATTGGATGGTCCAAGCATGTGGTCAGGAGAGATTAAAGTAAATTGGAAGGAAGCTAGAGTTTGAAGTTTGAAGTTTGAAGTGGTGAGGAAAAGGTAATTTAAAAGAAAATGCAAAGAGGTGGAATGTATATATAGAGAGTACGCGATAAACTGAGCAAAATGGAGGTAGCTGTTCTATTACGGCGACTCTTAAAGACAGCATTCGAAAGAGGAAAAAAACATCTTTTTCAAGAAGAAATAGAGAAGATAGAAAGCTCTCTATATTGGCTTATAATATTTATCTCACTAAACAAAATAAAGCTGTGGAAAAATAAACTAAACAATGTAAAAGTCATTCTAAGTCATCATCTCAACAGTTTTAGGAAAATACCAGCTAATGATCATTAATTAAAGAAAAGGAAGGTAATAATTCAAAGTAATCATCACAACAATAAAGAAGAGGGTTAAATTTAATCCCAATTTTTAAAAAATTGTTATTGGTTATTGGTTATTGGTTATTGGTTATTGGTTTCCTAATCTTTCAAATAAATTTAGCTTCTTACTGAAAAACTAGAATAAATTAAGACAAGTTTCAATATCCTTCAACTTGGCAAATTTCTTATATTTAAATTTCTATCTACCTTCTATTTTAGCATAATTTTCTTACCAATATCAATTTTACAAAAACAAGTAGCAATTTAGGAATTTTGTTTTGATTTTCAAATCATTATTAAGCACATATATTGCTAACATTGTGTTTTTTCGAACTGTGTTTTAAACAAATAATTTTTCTAACATACCTGCGTCCTGCCCAAAATGGCACTATGACACCAAGACCAACTACGTCTCACTGTTTAAGTCAGAATATAAGCCCTTCTTGAATGCAAATTTAACTGGGGAAGAAATAAATAACTGTAGCTACTCCAAAGAAACAGTCATGGTCTTTCGGTTGGCATCAACTTAATTTGATGTGTCATGTAGGTGGTCTTATTTTGTACCTTAAATATATTTAGAAAATAAATATTAGCTTTTTGGCAGGATATATTGTTTAAATTTTTAACAAGCACAAAATTTTGGGGGAGCTGTAGCTTAGCAATACATTGCGGAACAGCTAATCAATTTGGCACTGAATAAAAATGCAGAATAACACTTTTCTGTTGTCAAAAGATCTACTTTTTTCTTTTATCGCATATGGTCATTGACAAAGAAAATAATATTAACACTCTGTACCTCGCACCAAGCCACACAAAGAAAGGACGAGACCCACACGTGTACGGTTTTATCTATTGAGCTATTATCATACTTAAAAATCCACTTAGTATTGTAAATTCTTACCACTTCTACTACTTGGACCAGCTTTAATCCAAAAGTGACGTTTATCTTTTCCGACGCAAATAGAACGGGTCGTGCATCTTTGTCATAGCAGTGTAGAAGATCAGACAACAACTTTTGCTCTGTTGATCTGAAAGGTCTTGTACCTGGTGATTGGATTAACTAGAGATTTTTAATTGATATTGAATAACATAAGACCATACCCAAAAATAATTTAAACATATCTGGGTATTTCTTTTCAGGAACAAAACTAATAGTCACCAAAATATTCCTACAATTCAATATACATGATTAATTAGGAATTGTGGACGGACAAATTTCATAATAGTCAAAACTAAAACTGTTAATTTTATCAAAGCAGATAATATAGACAAGAAATTAGTGTCCATTTTAAACTAAGGCGTAAGTGAGTATTAAGGGTTAAGAAATTGTAAAAATTCCATTTAATAGCTAACCTTCAAGACGAAGTAGTGTCAGAAAGACCAAGGTTAACAATGTAATATATGAAGGATGTAATGTCATGAGAATTAAGTATTTCTTTCATTTACTTTATC
Organism: Morbakka virulenta; assembly: GCA_003991215.1. Classification (NCBI taxonomy): domain Eukaryota; kingdom Metazoa; phylum Cnidaria; class Cubozoa; order Carybdeida; family Carukiidae; genus Morbakka; species Morbakka virulenta. Next base: position 1,655,520 of record RDPX01000133.1, on the reverse strand, counting down.
ACTGGGTTAAACAGATATGAAATAATTTTTTTAATCTTTTATTAGTCATTTAAAAATCAATTAAAAGATTAAGTACAAGGTTTCATTTAATCTTGTAGGAAAGTACATCATAACTGGTTTTTCATGACAAGGAAAGACACATATTCAAAGTCGAAATGTAAAGATAACAATTGTTGAACTTGAAAGACCTGGATTCTATGAATTTTACAGCCTGTATCAGAAAACAAAGTAGTGTTAGTATGTTTGATACTTTGTTAATTGTAGAGTGACATCTTAGATCGACATCTTTACAGAAGTGATCAAGTAATTATTGTCTTGAGCAGATGTTTTTTCCTGTAATATTCATCTTAACACTATACCCTAAGTAGGATTTATTTCTATCCGTGGATTTGTATTCTATTTTAACAGGAAAAGAGTAATCTGCTTTTCATTTATTTGTGGCTTAATGTATATTTAGTTTTTATTTGAATTTCAAGGAATTTCGTTCTCAGTCTTTAACAGAACTTGTTGAATTTCAATTCTTCTTAGTTGAAGCAAAAGTTAATTTTTTAATACCTTAACCATTCTTCAAATCGACATCCTAAAGCAAATATTTAAAAGTGTTACCTAAAAAGTTTAGTTAAACGCTTACTAGTTATTTAAACTGACGATATTCTTTTGAATTTTAGATAGAGCCTGTTTACTTTTAAATCTTTCATCTCACTCTCTTTAGCCTTGAACCAACCAAGTTGAGTAAATCTGCTTTAGTATCTGCATGCATGTTTGTTTCCTCACTATCGGCAAGATCTAAAAAGTTATATACATTTCCTATACAATCTTTTAGAAAACATAGGTTAATTGTGCACTGAGGGAATAAATTTAGTTTTGAGTTTCCTCTTGAGTTAAGAACCACAACCCAATCTTTTTATTTAAAAGAGGGTTTAATTTAATTTCAGATGTTTTTAAACCTTCAGAAATAATGACATGTATACTTCCAAAATATGTTAAATTATGAATCGATTTGCCCTGAATAGGCATGCATACCCTGTTTAACGAAGAAGAAATATGGGAAACAACGCAAAAATGTATGTTACATAGGGCAGATGTTCAAGTTTTTAATGCCAATCTCTTATTCCTCTTGCATTTTTATTGATTTTTTATTAGTATCTCTGAAATATTTTATATTACAAGGCGCAATCCTTTGTTTTTGTTGCTCTTGTCGTAAAATGGCACCTGTAAATCATTAATTAACTAAAGAACCTTAATTAAAGAATTTCTTTGTTATCTGTTATAAGCTTGCATTTTTTCTTCTGTCCACATTTTAGTTGATTACGTAGGATACTTAATATTTATTTTTTTATATTGTTTTTTACTCCTGATACGGTCACAAATCACCACGCCTTCGCTAAGAGTAAAGACAGGAAAAGAAAGAGCTTGATAAAGTGAAAGAAGATGAAAATTAACAGAGGATTTACAAAAAAGAAGGTCAAACGTATCCGGAAAGTAACAGATCGGAAGAGAGAGTACCAAATGTTTGATAAGGGAAGGGAAAAAAGCCAACAAAAAAACATATTTTTCAGAATAGTTGAGAACTCACAGCAAGGCTTGTAGACTCCTTAAAAATATTCAAGGAAGAAAAAAAAATTTCCTTAAAAAAATTTCGAAGAAGTAATTATAGGGTAAAAAGAAAAAAATGCAATATCAAAATGATGGCAACAAGGAAGAAGAAAATGTTCAACGTTTTATGGAATTTAAAGATAAATAAGATAAAGCTGTCTGAGAGAGCAGTGGGGTGGGTCCATCCTAAAGATAACAACAATACTCTATAGCTGAGAAATCTTAGTTATCATAAAAGATAGATTCATCAGAAATAGAGGCGCTTGCAAAATAGAGAGAACATACTTTCGTTTTTGTAGACGTTGCAATCACTTTAAAGTCCTGGAAAGGGAATCAGTAACGGTAACTCCAAGAAATTTGAAAAACTTAGTTTCCTCCAAAGAAGAATCAACCAGTGAAATTAGAAACGTTTTTACTGGACTATGCTTATTGACAGTGAGAAATCTACCCTTAGTACCACCAACGTCCTTAGAAAAAGCCTAGAGGAACATCAGAATTCATAAAAAAGCAAAAAGATTAGTTATAGATAACAAAGATGGACTATGCAATTGTTTAGGAAGGATGCTACGGTATTTAACATTGCATAGGACAAGTTGTACGACCTCAAGAAGGAAACTTCAAAGAAGATTTGATAATCTGACTGCTCTTCGTCATTGTATAAGACAGGAACCACAGATTGGCATTTTCAAGAAAAGCAAACAAAAATTTAGAAAGATTTGTATTAAAGAGTTTTGAAAATACAGTAGAAACTTAGGAAACTATGTTATCACAGCCAAATGCAGTGGAAGGATCCAGAGAAAAAAAAATGAATGGAGCAACTGTGGTATGGAGAGCTTTTTTTATATCATTAAAGCAGATTGTAAAGCTTGTAAGAATTAGAACCGAGTAATTAAGAAAAAAGTTGTTAGGAGAGGACCGAACCAAAAGTTCTACCTCATCTTTTACATAACTCAATAACTGAAAGCAAATGAAAAACATTCAAAGATTTAGGGGTTTATTTTGATTTTAAAATACTCAGACATTGCTTTTAACTCATTTAATGTCCTGATAAGAGAGAAAAGCTGTGTAGGAAAGTGTTAAAAATTTTTCTAACCCCATTGAAGGCCGTGATACTTTACTTTATGAATGCCATACTCTTTTATTTAATGACTCAAAAATTATTATCGTTTCTACATAGAATAGACTGTATCTTTATATTATAAAGTTTATAATGAAATTTTATATTTACGGTCCATTTAAGAATGGCATTATCAAAAACAATGAAATTTTCTACTGCAAAGAGGAAAAGAAAAATATCGAAGATGTGTGAAGAGGGGAATGGTAGTATGGTAGATAAAAATACCAGAAAAAACTGCCTGATATCTTTTAAATAATCCATTTAGCACTTTATCTGTTTATTTACAAAGTACCTGCAATACCGAGCAAGCCTTGTTTTATACATATACTTTAAATACTTCAAAACGTTTCCTGGCCTATATAGAAAGTAAGCGATATAAATTCTTCTTAAAAATAATTCTTTTTCTGTAGAAGAGAGTGATTTGATAATCAACTAGATCTAGACACTAATATGCCAGACAACTTATTGTTCAGATATTAAAACAAATGAGCTCTTTTACAACATTTTAGGTTGATGAGAGTAGTACTAATTATTTTGCAAGAGAGCACCATTACAAGATAATTCATAAAGTTCAAAGAAAAGACAATTAAATAATGTGGAATGATAATTAACCATCGTTGCCAATGTTCCCTTTCAAGTGGAGTTTAAACCTATCATGAGATAAAGTGTTTTGTTAAAAATAATATTTAGGAGGATTACTTCTCCCATGTCAGTTTTACATCATCCGTTGACATGATAGTATCAAAACAACTTTGATCACATTTACTTCCTCTCCTTAATATCATTTTTCAACTATATATAAAATGATATTTTATGGTATAATAAATATCTTATATTTTATATGCAAGGCTAACAAAATGATAATTTGAGTAGCCTTGGCATTGAATATTCTACAGAGATGTGTCAATCTATGAGCTACTGCTTCCTAGACAGAAATGGCTATGACAGACGGAGATGCCAGAAAAGACATGCATGCTTGATATGGACTAAGAATTTTCTAACGTGAGGTATGATAAGTTGAGGTAAGCTTCAAAGAAAATGCAGCCTAAATGTCAGGAAATAATGATTTAACAATAAAATTTTTCTAACTGCTCATTTATATAGAAAAAAAAATATCTTTCCATTATTTATTTTGTAATATCGAACTTCGGGACTTATTTCTTACAAACAGTACCTATTTAGAATGTTGACTTGGATAACATGAATGAATTGAGAGAACCAAGACTAATTACCTTATATTTATCATATTACTTTCAATACTTCAATTTTGTATTTATTTTTAATTAAAAAAATATTTAGAAACATTGTCGTAGTCTTTCATCAAATATCTTTCAAAACAAAATAGAAACAATTACTAGGAATTTCTTAGCATACCTTTTACTACTGGTCGCGTTTGAGGGCACTCTTCTTCAGCAGTCAGCATCGGAACAGTCAAAATCAAGAACGCCAACAGGACGCAAAAAACCTAAATAGAAGAAAAAAATAATCAAATGTCAAAGCAGCAATGCGTAATTGTATTAGGAAAGCTTCACTCCTACGTCTTGCAACTAAATTAATTGGGTTTGTTTACTTTTTCTTCAAGAAATTTTAATCAATTCTGAATTAATGTCCATAGGTCTAAATTTTGGAAATTAATTGTCAGTGCTTATACTCTAAAGTATAAGTTGTTTGCAGACGACTACAATTTATAAAAATTTAACAACATGAAAATGGAAATCAATATCCTTTCAAGTAAAAAGCAAAACTGAAATAAAATAGTTATAATAATTATATATATATATGTGTGTGTATGCTAGATAGATATATAGATGCAAACATACACACATACACACATACACACATAAACACATACACACATAAACACATAAACACATAAACACATAAACACATAAACACATAAACACATAAACACATAAACACATAAACACATAAACACATAAACACATAAACACATAAACACATAAACACATAAACACATAAACACATAAACACATAAACACATAAACACATAAACACATAAACACATAAACACATAAACACATAAA
>RDPX01000133.1:1624075-1650757 GCA_003991215.1 Morbakka virulenta | reverse complement strand
CACACATACACACATACACACATACACACATACACACATAAACACATAAGCACATAAACACATAAACACATAAACACATAAACACATAAACACATAAACACATACACACATACACACATACACACATACACACATACACACATACACACATACACACATACCTAGACAATACAAACCTAAAATTTTACTGAAATCAAAACTAGGAAGGAAATATAGAAGCCACTGACTAAATCTTAAAAAGTAAAAGCTTGTAGAGTTGGTTAACGACTTAAGAAAGTGAAGTATTCCCAATATATTATGTCTATACATTTTAGTTAAAAGAGATCTTGCAAAACTCTCAAGCTGTACTGAGCTATCCTGAAAAATCTCAATTTTGTTGGATGCTCTATAAAAGCAAGCAGGTGTTCTTGCTGGTGCTATTAAATTTTTGGTCAAAATTCGACTAAACTAGACAGAAAGTAAATAAGTAGTATAACTGCTTTACGTTTCTTACAGCAAAGGTATAAAATGTGTAGATGTAGCTAACAACTGAATTTAAAACTGAGAAATATTTTATTGAACTTTATCAGGTAATACTCCTAACATATAGTTTGCCATGAGAACTCGTTTGATTTCTATTTCAATTTTCCTTTGTTGGTCTATTTTTTAAATATTCTTAACAGTTTTTCGTCTTCAATTGCCATTTTTAAGACCATTCTTCATCTGAATGAGACATTGGTGATCAAGTCCCTTCCTTTAAACTTATCAGTTAACTTCTAAAAGCTTATAGAAGTTTAACAGCTACCGGTTACCAAAGAATTAAAACTTCTTAACTATTACTGTATCTACATTATGGAAATGCAACAGCTCCTCTAATTTTACTTTCATAAAAGGTCGAAATATTGGATCAAACAAAATATCAAGCCAATTTTTTTTCTGTGACATTGCAAAGGTCACTCAAACGTGTATTGTGACATTCGAACATTTGACGATGGAGCAAACATAAACAATTGAGTGTTATTATGTATATGTTAAATTTACTTTTGAAGAGAATCAGTTGTCTTTATAAATGAATAGAGAAATATCGTATTGGTGACGAAGGAAAAGGTTTGGTTTTCAGGTAATTTGTTTTTAAATGAAGTAAATAACATCTTGATACAAGAAGAAATGGAAGTAGCTGATTATAAATAGATTATAAATTAAAATGTTGTATTTCCTTTATTCATTTTTCTATACCTCTTCAATTTTGATGGTATCTTATCCTCTACACCTGCATAAGATACCATCAAAACTAGTAGTTAGTTTATTTGTTGTGTCCAACACCTTGGCCTAAACAAATAATACACTTTACAAGGGAAAAACAACTTATTGCTAAAATTACCCATGAAAACCGACTAAAAGACCTATACAAATCATTGATAAATTGCGAAGTAACTTTTGAATCTTAACAAATATCGAATATTTTTTCCATGGTTACAGTAATAATATGAGATAGTCATGAACTACATTATGTTGCAATATTTTTCCACCCATAACATTTTGGTTTTTTTCGCCTTAAAATCAAAACTTCGTAGTAAGCAAGAGATATCGTCCATACACAATTAAGTAACTTTTAGGACGCTTTACTGATACAATTTGGTTAAAAGTGGTTCAGAGTGGGAATATTTTACTGGTGAAACCTTCATCAGGTTTCTCATTAAAAAGCTCGTAGACAATTGTGGTTTTATCAGTTCATATTCGAAGTGAGAAACAATTGTTCAACAAGAAACTTGCAAAGGAAGTATTTTCTATAACTGTTGCAAAATACACTATCGTTGGTTTTTTAAACCACAGTGTTTTCATCAGTTTGTCTTATTTTAAAAATTCCTCTTCCTCTGAAAGCATGTTTATGAATGTAATCGCGTTTTCCACTGAGAAATTTTTTACTGGAAGCCAAACCACACCATTTATCTTTTAATTAACAAAGTAAATAATTAATTTCAGGCCAAAAGGCTAAAATATCCTAGAAGATGAGATGTGGATCAACTCCAGTTCAATTTATATCTTCCATTTGTATTTTTCTTCAAGCTTAAGTATATATATCTATATCATTTATCAGCAGTTCAGTTGCAAATCGTTTGTGATGATGACATCCGTCAAGCCTCTATTCTTCTTACAGTTTAGGTTAATATGTAGAGCAAACAGCTTTATTCACTGCAAACTATAAAGAAAAAGAATGCCGTCGAGGAAAATGACTGGAAGCTGCGTCTTTACAAACATTATGAGAAAAATCGGGAAAGAAAAGCTGATTTTCATATACTTAATAGGACATAAGCAAGTTAAAGTGTCCTTTGAAAGTAATAAGCTCATCAAATGGAAGCACTATAGAAATCACCGAATACAATTAAAATGTTAAATATAAGCGGTGTTTACACAAGCGAGGAGTGGACTGTGGTTAAAGAGAATCTGTCGTTTTATAAAATCACCTGCAACTATATCAACGTCTTTGTCCCTTTGAAGGTAAAAGGGTAAACATTTAGTGGAAGATATTTCTGCTCATTAAATACAGAGAAAATAATAGCTGTTTAACTAGGTAATTGTACACTGCTGTATCATGTAATTTCACAGTACATTTTTGTAACAATCTTAAAATAATTAGAACGCTTTGAATGAAAGTGTAAGTAATGAAGAATATTAATTTATATCCTTATCTAAATTTGAATTTAAGAGTAACAGCTTTATTACAATCATAATTTGCTTTACGTGCATATATATCGTAAACACAAAAGAAAGATTTGCAGCTTTCACTGCCAACATATTGTCTGTTATTCTCAAGCAAATTTATCAAAAAATTATTTTGATGGGGTTATTTCCAAACATTGCAGCAATCAAATAAATTTTACATCAATCATTATTGTTTTATATAATGTGTTGATGAATTTATTTGACATTCCTTCACTACTGAAAGCCAATCAGCTACTATGGGGTAATACGCTGAACCGGGCGTTGACAAGACGGGTCTGAGTGGTTTTGCTTATTGTTTTAGCCCTAATTTTCATCCAAGGCATTATTTGGCATGTATCAAAGACGAAATAACACTGAAAGTTGAGCAAGAATACTGAAACTTTTACCTTAGTTCATGGTTGTTTTTACTGTTTGCTACAGAAAACAAGACTGAACAACCTTCCGTTTATAAGCACGAGCCTAGTATTTATTATATTTTATTTTATTACTGAGCAAAGAAATGTCGATAAAAATACTCTGAACTTCACTTAATACATAGATGGGTGCCCATTACATCTACATTCAACTCAGTTTCAGAATTGACCAACTTATTGTTCTATTACACAATGGAACAAGCTTACAGGGCACGCATTAAAAACTAGTCTATTATTATGTAAATTGTCTTGTTCTATTACACAATGGAACAGGCTTACAGGGCACACATTAAAAACTAGTCTATAATTATGTAAATTATCTATAAGGAAAAGATAAATCGTCCAAGAACAAGAACAAGGAAAATACAAAGACGTAAAAATGCGACAATACTTGCTCGCGCTTAAAAACTTACAAGAGCACAAAATGATTATTGAACCAGAAGATGGTTGTCAAAAATGTCATATTTTTGCTACTGCTGTTGTTTCCGTCCACTTTCCTGTCAAATAACTTTCACATTTGCAAGTTCAATTACTGGTGCTTCCATTGTTTGCTCATAAATGATGTATGGATTGTATTAATCCAGGAGAGGCTGCATAGACATACTCTTTACTTACGTAAAGGTGAGGCTTCATTGCATTTTTACATGTTAGTTGTTTAGTGTTGAGGCCAAGGAAAAATGTAGGCATTACAGTTCAGATAATATAAAATTGGCTTTCTGAAAATGGAAGATCAGCATGACAAGTGTGGTGTGTAAAGTTCTTTCATCTGTAGTTTGTGATCACCTTGTTATGCATTTGTTGTAAAGTTTTTATACGAATTTGTCTCAGGGCTATTGTGCTCTACAAATTTATCAGCATGCTTTGGAAGATTGGACCTGGCTTTAGAAGAACTTATGGTTATAGATGCAATCTACCTAGGCCTGAATCTGTATCTTAATTCGGACTTCGGACTGATGAGAAAGGTAAATGCAATGGAGATTGGCGTTAAGGGAGTCACTTGAATACAGGAAGTCCTTGAAGAAAGTCGGAAGAGGGTATGTGTAAACAGTGTTTATTCAGAGTTGGTGAAGATGAGGACTGGCTTGCCCAAACAGGGCAGTGTACTGTGACATGTATTTTTCGTAATTTGTAAAGGACTTTCCAGAATCGGTATCTAGCCTTTTTATAGAAGTACGTTGTTGACATACAAGTGCATACTAAGATTAAAACATCAAAGCAAAGGAGTACCTCTAAGAGATCTGTGCAAAGGGACAAAACGGCCCAATATATGGCAGCTGAGCTTCAAAGCTATTAAATGCAAATGTATTCAAATAGTAAAGGACAAATGCTAATGTGACTATTGCATGAAAAACCATGGAAGCACTGGAAAAGCCTTTCTGCAGACATCTATTTTAGAAAAATATTGTGGACAGTAAATTAAAGTTCCCCAAGTTTACCAAATTTGAAACGAACTAAAACAAAGATACTCTGTAATCTCTTGGGTTTTAGGACGATGACTCAGTGAAGTTGTTAATTATCTCACTGTTGCATTTTTGGAATTAAGAAAAGTGGATTGGGTTTCACTGTTCTAAAGTTGTCTTTGGTCAGATAGAACTCTCATCTTAACATCAGCTTGGAAAGATAAATATTTCCAGAACGGTTTACATGGGAATCAGATGTTTTTAATAGAAGCCTACGCGGACAAATATGGACTGTAAAGAGCCAGAGAAGACATTAAAAAGGATAGAAACACCGGAAACAACAGTTTCAAGTTACGAAAGCCAATACTAAAAACAAGCCTGAGTCAGAACATTTCCTGACCTAGTGTAATTGAAAGATGAAATCACCTGTCATAAGAAGTTGTAGAAACGCCCACAGCTGTTTCAACAGTATACTAGGTCGTTGTTACAAAGGTTGTGTATTTTGTGAAGAGAAGCTTTTAAAGCACTACATTCTAATAAAAAAATCATTAAGTTTTTATTTTTTTAATTTTTTTAGAGAAATTGTTAATGATAGTGTCTGGACAAATGACCAGCGAATTTCATGTAAAGAGAATAGGAAAAGAGTTGGTCACAATATAATCTGCAATAACCCTACCACCCTAAATCAACTATACTAATACTCCGACTACTATTACTATTTATAATGTTTAATATTATTGCTAATACTAATATTTCAATTACTACTACTATTACTACTACCACTATTACCACTACCACCACCACCACCACTACTACTACTTACTACTACCACTATTACCACTACCACCACTACCACTACTACTACTTACTACTACCACTATTACCACTACCACCACCACCACTACTACTACTTACTACTACCACTATTACCACTACCACCACCACTACTACTACTACTTACTACTACTTACTACTACTATTTACTACTACTTACTACTACTACTTACTACTACTACTACTGCTGCTGCTGCTACTACTTCTACTTACAATACTGCTGTTTCTGCTGCGTAGTTTGGGAGTCCTGTCTCAAAGAATTTTCCTCCTAACTTGAATACTTTGCTTTAATAATAAATCCAGCTATTGCTTTATCTACAATGAATGCTCTGGGAAATTGTTTGCTTGAAGAACTTATCAAAGCCAACAAAGACATTTTTTAGCTGCTGTTATTTCTTACTAAATCAGAGGACAAATAAGTCTTACAGCTGTTAAATGACTATAATATTAAATTTGCAAATAATATCAATAAGGTATAATAGGCTTATTTCTGTTTGATCATTGTATTTCGAAACTATATGAAGTTTAATAATATCCCTTTTTTGTTAGATTCTCTGCATGCCATTTATATAGCGAATACTGTGTTTCAATAGGGATATTTGTACTATCCGGAAAACTGAAAAAAACCCAGAGATTAAAGTAAAATAAAAATAAAAGCCAGATCAGTTACTTATATTTTGTTCAAAATGTACAAAAGTGTACTCTTCGTTTTTCTTAGCCTCTACTCCATTTTATACTATACGTTTCAGATTCTCTGCCATCTAGATTGGTCAAATCTTTCAGCATATTTTCCCTTTACTGGTGATAAAAACTTAGACCAGTGCCGATTTTTTGTTAATGACTTCTACAGTCAAATATTAAAACATTATTTTTTATTCATCTATTAATTAAGTTTATTAATTTTATGCTCCATTCTATTTTTCATCGAGTTCCAACCTTTGCATTCATTATGATGAATGAAATTGATCAAATAATACCATCTTCTCATATTTTTCTTGTACCACTTGTAAAAACTATATAAGGATTCTTGAAGTTAAACTACCGATAGGATATATTTCTTCGATCAAAAATGATGTATATCGATCACTAGGAAAATTTAAGCTTCCAATCTTACCAACCAATTAAGTAAAAATCCAACTGGAGAACTTTATAGACTTACAAGTTTATTTCATTACAGACAGTTACATTCTATCTAGGTCATACCACATGTACTCTAATAAAGTTATCTGCTACAAAAAACCAGCACATACAATGTGATATATCCTTTTTTTAGACAATTTGGCCTGTTTCTCTAACAAATAACATAAAATTTTTTACAAGGTAAGAAATATAAGGGTAGAAAGAGATTTTAACATTGCACTGAAAAAGAGATACTACTGTAACTGCCTGCCTGTAGCAATACATTACCAAAAATACTTAATAAAACTAAATCATATGGTAAGAAACTGTGAAAAGAGAACATCAGTGATGTGGAGATTCTCATACGAAATAACTGGGCTCAGAATTTTAGAAGCAGACACATACGCTATGTCCGACGAAAATTTTTTCAACCAGAAAAGGACAGAGATAATTTTGTGTGTAAGTTATCTTAGGTTATTTACTTTCAAAGATTTAGAAAGTGGTGCAACTACCTAATGAAAATTAATGTTGATGTGAATAAAACTATTGTATGGCTTAATGTATGACTCGTCACAATTTATTATTAAAACAAAGTTAGGAAATTAATTCCAATGAATACTTAAAAAAAATTAATAACCGTGTTCATTTAACTGCTGATTCATATAGTGATAAGCAGAAACGTTGTATTTTATTTGGAGGAGAAAAATATTAATTGATTTAAAGGCAAATATGTTAGCGGAAAATGCCTTATTTTGTCTTTTATCAACTGTTCAATGCACGACCAGCTTACTACTTGATATTTCCTAAGTCTGTATTTAATGTCTATGCATATGCATTTGTAGAACTTCATATTTTTCGAATTTACTTTATCACTTGCTAAGTTTATATCAAAAATGTATTTTTATGATATATTAATCTGCATAAAGATAAAATATGATAATACTAACATTAATATTAATAATAATAATGATGATAAAAATAATTACAAAGTATTATTTGGAAGTTTCTGTTATTAAACGCTTAGTACTTTTCAATTCTTTTGAAGATAAGGAAAATGATAACATTATAATACATAATTCTCAATAAACATTAAAAATGAAGCTGCTAATATTTTTAGCAGCTGCATAGGCACAATTCCAGCCCCGAAAGGATGTATTGAACAAGTTGTTCAAAGTTACTTAAAGGGCATTTACGACTGGTAGCTATTTAGTTAATTTGATTTATTCTCAACAGCAAAGCAATGGTATCTTTATCTTGTAAGCATGTTCGAAGCATGTTCGAAATAGGACAGCGAAAAGAGGAAAGAGTCAGTTAAATATTGTGTTATTACCAATGAAAATAAAATAAGACAAGACTATTAGATTACGCATTTCATAGAAAGACACAATTGTACAGGTAGATCTTAAATTATAAGAAGTCAGAATTGTCATAATCGAGGTTCAATTTGTCCATTCTCTTGTTGAATCACTAAAATTAACGAGGGAGAGGATTACTAAAAAAAAACAAGATAAAGCGCGAGATGACTAGAGTATCTTAATATTTTTGTACTAGTGGCGTATAACACTGTCTTTTATTGTAAAGACTGTATAAAAAATATGTTGTAATTCGTCTTTTTCTAGCTTTAGAAATAAAGTGTATATTCCCAAATCAATGCATCATTCTGGAATTTTTATTACAAATAAATGTGCAGAGCTGTTCCGCTAGCAAATAAAGTGCTTTATTGATAAAAAGTTTGTTGGTGAAAAAGTGAGAACTTTAGAGCTTTTGACAAACCTTTTAACCCTCCAAAAAATTTTACCGACAAATTTTAAATAATTCAAAAATTTCTGTATTTTTTTTCTTTTGCTTTCAGGACACTCGCATGACAAGTATTTTCCTATGCCCAAATCCGGACATAGGAAAATACTTACTTACTTACTTACTCTTCGGTTTAACGTCCATGGTTCCCTCTGTTTGGGGGTTGGACAATGCCACATTGAGGCTTGATTCGAGCGCACCACACTGAGCGATCTTCAGCAAGATTAGCAGGAAGACGAAGATAAGCAAGATCTTTTTTCACGCAGTGAATCCACTTTTTCTTTTGTCCGCCTGCAGCAACATTTCCTTCAACTTCGAAAGTTCGAATAGCGTTGGGCCATTTGTCACCCATTCTCTCAAGATGCCCAAACCATCTTAAGCGATTGTATCTCAGTTGACTATTGATATCACAGATGCCGAGCATCTCTCTCAAATTGGCAGATGATTTGCGATCGCTTAACTTTACAGAAGACATCCAGCGGATCATAGAGTTTTCATTCCTTTCTAAGCGATATTGGTCATCGACTTTCAAAGCCCAGGTCTCAGACGCATATAGAAGAATGCTTCTAACGCAGGTCCGGTAGACATAACCTCGCTGCCTCAGCGAAATCGATTTGTTTGTTAAGATCGTTAGAAGCTGTCTAAAACTTCGCCAAGCTTTACAAACTCGATCCGTAGTTGCATCAAAACATGTGCCTGACTGGTTGATGGTATCGCCAAGATAACAAAACGATTTGACGACTTCAAGTGATTCGTCTTCAATATTGATGATTTCAGGATCATTATCATTTACCTCTGTTATTTCACCTCTGCATTTTCTACATCGAAAGTTTGGATCAAGTCTAAGAACCTTAATATTAGTGCATTTGTGATGGGTCCAATGCTGGCAGCCCGAGCAGAAGATCGAATTACTACCAACGCCAAAACCACAAACCCCACATGGGTACTTTGATTTGTCTTTCTGACGAGGAGCATTATGCTTGCTGAACATCACTTTCGTTTTCTTCATATTAACTCTAAGCCCTTTTGAGGCCAAGTTTTCTTTCCAGATTTTAAACCTTTCAATAAGACGGACAATTGAGTTGGCTGCAATCACTAGATCATCCGCGTATAGAAGTTCCCATGGGCAGCCTATGCGAAACTCTCCCGAGAGTGCCTCCATCACGATAGCAAACAAAAGAGGACTAAGGACAGAACCCTGATGTACACCGACTTTAACGGTGAATTCATCACTGCGACAAGAGCCAAGATTTACCTTAGATTTGGCATTTTTGTACATTGATTTTACAACTTGAATTAGCCACTCCTCGATTCCAAGTTTGCGCATGGACCACCACAGAACTTTTCGTGGGATGCGATCAAAAGCTTTCTCTAGGTCAATGAAGGCAAAGTAAAGGTTCTTTTTCATACTGATGTGTTTCTCATGAAGTTGTCTAAGGATGAAAATGGCATCTGTCGTTCCTTTTCCAGGCATAAAGCCAAATTGCATTGAGTCAACATCAATTTGTGATCTTATGATAGGCTCCAGTATCCTCTCAAGAAGTTTTAGAACTTGGTCGAGCATTTTTAGGCCGCGATAGTTTCCACGATCTAGTGAGTCACCTTTACCTTTGTAGCAGTTGATTATGTACGACAGGTTCCAGTCGTCTGGTATTTCTTTCTCATAGATTATTTTATTAACAAGTGTTGTCAACAACGTGATTACTCTTGGACCAGCTGCATTGATCATTTCAATGGTGATCTCAGTTGGGCCTGGTGCTTTCCCTTTCTTCATGGCATTTACAGCCTTTGTTGTCATCTCTTCTGTGATGAGTATAGGTGGTCCTTCAACTGGTTCATGGATACTCAGAGCGTCTAGGTTCCAAGGAAACTCCTCGTTAAGTAAACCTTCATGATGCTGCCTCCAAGCTATTAATCTATCATTGTCTGAAAAGGCTAGGCCTCCATCATCATTTCGAATGCAATTTTCGTTTATCACATCCTGGTTTTCATGCTTGAGATGTTTTGCTAACTTAAAAATGAAATTTTTTCCCTCCTTTCTTTCTAACCCCTCGATTTTGTTTTTCTCTGCTTCTTTTTTAGCTAGATAAACAGCTCTCTTGGCTAATCTCTTTGCATTCAAATAATTTTCTTTACTTCCTCCGTTTTTCCACTGTTTCCACAGCTTGCGTTTTTCTTTAATAACATTAGAAATATCGTCGGTCCACCACCATGTCACTCTCTGTCTTTCAAATCCACCTTTTGTCTTCCCGACTACCTTATCTGAAGCATTCAGCAACAATGACTTTATGTCTTTCCACGAAGTGTCTACATCTTGGTTATGGTCAGGAGTGTTGCTTGCAGGGGTTGTCTCTTCTATCGCCTTTCTAAAGTCAACTTGTACCGCTTTGTCTTTCAGTTTCCAGGTTTTGCGACGTACAGTTGTCCTACGAGCTCTTTTGAACTTTGTTTTGATGTTCAATGAGCTAACAAGAAGTTTATGCTGTAAGGCACACTCTTCCGAATTAATTACGGTACTATCTTTTACTAGTTTTAAATCAGCTCTTCTCACAAGAAGGTAGTCGATCTGGCTTTTCTGATTCCCGGAGCAATAGGTTATAAGCCGATTGTCTGTCTTTTCAAAGTATGTGTTCACTATTGCAAGTGCATTTGCTACGCAGAGATCAAGTAGTCTTATTCCATCATTGTTACGAAATCCGTATCCTCTACCTCCATGAACCCCTTCAAAACCGTCACAGGTTCTCCCAACATGTCCATTTAGATCACCACCCACAAGCAGTATTTCATCATCAGGAACAGCAACAATCAAATTTGATAATCTCATATAAAACAAATCCTTTTCATCATTTGAGAGGCCAGTTTGTGGAGCATAAACAGATTTTATGTTCAAGATGACTTTCCCAAACAAGATACGCAGTGTTATTATTCTGTTGTTGGTTCTTGTTACAGATATTACTTGTTTTACAAGACTTTCTTTAAGAAGGAAGCCCACACCTCCTTGACCACTTTCGTCACCTGACCAGAAAAATTTGTATCTCTCTTGCTTACCAGCTATAAAACGGGCTCCTCCACCACGCCAACGAGTTTCTTGCAAGCAGCAAATGTCAATATTACGACGTTCTATGGTCTCAGCCACTTCATTTGCCCTTTTTCGCATAGTTCCAACATTCAGGCTACAGACTTTCAAATTAATTATTTCTAAATTTTTCGTTTTTCCTCTGATCGCATTTTCCACCCTTGTCCGAGGCTGCAGGGGTGGACCTCTGTTCACATCTGTCACAACAGTCCGAGGCTGCCGTTGCGCCCTCCTGATCGCTTGTCGAGAGTCCGGAGGTGGCCCTCTCTTAACTTGACTATTATGAATCGGCATTTCAACATGACATTAAGTTTTGAAGCATGGTTTTTACGATCGGATGCCCTTCCTGACATCAACTCCAGATTATAGCAGCTGAAGACGCTTCCAGAAGTGCAACAAATACCAGTATTTTTTTCGTGACACCATCACTAGGGAGGTTGCCGACCAAAGCTAAAGAGCCCTCCCTACCCATGAGACAGACTTAACCCCGCCGGACGCCAACCCGGAGCTTCAATGGTCTCGGGGTAGGCTAACAGGTGCTACACCTTGCCCAAGCGTGACCTGGAGGTAGCTGTGGCAAAGGGTAACCTCATTCTCCCACGTCGAAACTCCACAACTGGATGCAGTTTAATTTCAATACCCAGGACATAAAAATGTATCCAAAGATGTCCATAGGGCAAAGAATAGGTATAGTATAAATGAAAAAGAGGCAAATGTGCCTCCTTGTAAAATTGCTGCGAATCGGATGTCAAAGTATTCAGTGTCATCATCTGCTGACCTAACTTTGGATTTTGTGTCACTGTACAATATTATATCCACTACTTTGTTCAGTCTCAGTACCTCTGTTTTTTTTCTCTTGGGCTGCTTTCCTTAAAGCCTTTCACTTTTTCCTTATTACCTTTCGTTCTCCAAGGAACCAGCGTCTGAATTTCTAATTAGTTGGTATACAATCCGTGGTGGTTTCATTATATCTAGTATCAAAGTTCTTATAAGTTCCATTAGCTGAATGAATGTCCTCATTGTTTTGCAGCACTTCCAGTCGATTCCTGCATAGTGAACTGCTTCAGCACATCTTCGTTTCATACAGCTGAACAATCATGTTTAAGTTCTTTATAGCTGGGTAGTTTGTTTGCTTTGGAGCTGAGCCTGAGTTTTGCTTAAACAATTTGGTGGTCAGATGATACCGACCCAAAGGAATTATAGGCTTTACAGTTTGCAATACTGTTGATGCATTTTTATTTGTTAAGACGAAGTCGAGTTGTGATCGTGCTCCTTTAGGATACTAATTTGTCCACAGCTTGTTGGGTCTCATTTAAAACTGGCTGTTAAGGAAGATGAGCCAATTTTCTTGCATTAAGTCTCGAATTGTTTGCCATTACTGTTAATAGCTCGGGGATAAGGAAATATATCATATCTTTTACCCACATGTACACTGAAATCTTTCCGAATGAGTACACTGTGTTCCGATGCTTCTTGAATCAGGGAAGATAGGCTTTCGTAGAAGTTTTAAATTTCTGTTTCATTAAATGCACTTGTTTGGGTAAACCACTAGACTTTGATGATCTTTATATTACTTGTGAGGCTAGCAATAGGTATTCTTTGTTCAATTTGGTTCAACTTTATTAAATGAATTCAATGTAGGGTAGGGATTTAGCAGTCTAATGAGTTAGCAGCATACCAACCCAGCCGAAGATAATTTTGGTGTAATTTCGTCAATTAAATGCAGAAAAAAATGTCCAGCCTTTTTCAATATTAAACTGTTTGAGATCTGCATGCTGGTGACAAAACCAGTGCTCTTAGATAAGGATGACGTCAACATTGAGTGATTCAGCAGGTACAACTAGTTTTAAGAGTTGCGAGATTTTGTTAAGTGGCTTTACTTTAAAAATTGATGTAATCGTAATTCTTTTGTACTGATGGTTCAACTATAACTCTGAATTAGCCGATTCATATATTGTTTTGTATATCCAAAGCTTGGAATCGTTGAGGAAGAATAAGGTTTTCCTGTTTATAGATGACCTTGAGAAATTGCAGTCAATAGACCTACATTTTTTCAAACTTTTTTCTAAGACAAGGGTTCGTTTGACCAGAACAATGATTAAAACTCGGATAAGCTAAGATTTGAACCAACATTTACTTTGTTGAAAAATATAGATCCCTTGATTAGAAAGTAATCCTCTCACACATTTTGTTTTCTACAACAAACAAATTTAACTATTGCTTAGTTGCATCACAAATTTCATGTAGAAACTGATTGGATATTTTCATTCCTGTTGCCCTGAGAATAATGCTGTCACTATTAGAATCGACGTATTAGATAATCGTGGAGAAACTCTATACTCAAGATCATACTAGAAATTAGTTATAGATATTAAACCGATTTTGATGCTAGTGTTCCACTGTCGTTTTTTATTTCGCTTAGTTATGGTGCGTATTTTTTAAGGAACACAGGGAAACCTTTAGCTGCTAATTAGGACAGAGGTAGGGAAATAAATCCCTGTCGCTTCAACAAAAGCTGTCATGTCACTTGGTGGTGAAACTATTGCAATGGTGAATAATAAGGATGAAGTCATAACATCTCAAAGCAGTAGTACCTTGTTTCATATAATGTTTTCTTGTGCAGTGAATGAAATTACCATCCAAAAACACATAGGCGTACATTGGCAATATATCTTTATTTTTTGTTTAACAAATAACAAATAAAAATAAATCACCCATTTGCTAGAAAAGGAAATTGATTTGTTTACATCTTCAAAGAGCTTACACGTGTTTCTAATGCTTCAATTTTTCTAAAGGGAATTTGTTGTTCTGCTAGCCTTGCTTATCTTTATCTGAGAAAGTTATGTATAGGTGCAAATTCAGAAGCATCGGTAGTATTAGCATTTTCTAAAATCAACCCTCCTAATTTTCCACCATAGTCTTTCTTGAAATGAGCAGAATTTAGTATCGTTACAGTCCTACTTCCTATAATGGCAGAATTAATGCTAAAAAGGAACACATGAGCTCCATATAAGACAAAAATTGTATTGAAAATATCTTTGCCGGTATATAACACCAAATCTATAGGATTTCCCGAAGTACAATACTTAGAACCACGGGGGACATGGTGTGAAAATGCAAAGTAGTAAAGCAAAACAAATCCAAACCTTGAAATTATCTGTATTGGTATGATAATAAAACCTTTAAAAACCAAGGAATCTTTTTTACAACACTAGAAATACTTTCCAGATTGTATCCATTTTCATTCATTATAGGTACTACACCTTAAGTTGAAAAGAAACTCATTTTTCTATTTATTTTAATACCTTGAAAGAATCGTTAAAATGGGCACTGAAAATCTTTGTACCTCTCAAACAATTTTTTTGAGTAATAAGGCCATGAAAAAAAAATCAAACTAAAAATGTTATTCATCAAAATAAGATACGATTTAAAAATGTAACATAACTATAAATAAAATAACAAGAAAGGGAAGTGGAGTGGGAACAAAAGTCGAATCGTTATCTATTCTAGCTAAATTAGCTTTAACTGTCTTAAGGTGCATTCTTCATGCATAGCTCTTTGCCTTTATTTAAAGCTGTTATCTACCTAAGCCTTTGATCTGACTTGGATTGCCTTGCACAGGAGTGTTAGTAAAATAATTAATAATTTTGTTAAACGAATAGTGAAGCACTTAAGTACAATAAATCCGTTACCTACATAACTGATACAAAATATTAACAATTTCCCATTATGCTCTTTACATTTAACGTATAATACACCAGTTCAAAGTAATTAAAAACTATATTTTGCTCCTTGTAGACGGCAAAAACATCTATACATTTGCTACTATACTTATTAAATTTAATTATCAGTTTCTTGTTTATCACAGTTGTTAAAAATATATTTTAGAAGTTGTCTTATTCCTTAATTAATTCTCCACTCTTTCTGATAAAATCAATTCAAATAGCCTTGTTTATTCCTAACGTAATTCGCTACTTTCGCAAATAGAAAAAAAAAGAGAAATTCTTATAGTGTATTTACCATACTCTATTAAATATTGCTTTTTGCATTGGAACTCTTCAGTAGACGCTCCAGAGGATGAATGCTCTTGAGTTTGGGAATAAAATATTACCCAAATGGTGACATACCGTTTGCTCTCTGTGATGTGATTTTAAGCAAGACATCTGCTTCAAAAGCTTGCATTATGCTTTGTGCTACTGTGCTATTCATATCATATTATTTATCTACACCAATATTCCTAAAGATCAGGCTTTTTCACTAAATCCTAAGAATATATTGGTTATGTGAAGTGGAAGTCGGAGAAATCCTTGAAAGAAAAGAGCCGATAGACGTTTGACCCCAGATAATAGGGAGAAAAAATTATAGTTTTTTTGGGCAAATTTGAAAAGCCAAGGATAAACCTTTCTACCATTGGTATAGGGGAGGAAAAGTAACAAAGCAGACTGAGTTAAACACATATAAAGAGACTTCGCCGCAAGCGAAATGCGGTGGGATGGAACTTTTGGTGGTAGCGAAAGAGAGAACTAATGTCATACCCTGATTATCTAAAATCATCTGTCAGAATAAAGCATACACTGGAAGAAAGCCCATATATATGTAGATAGAAGGTAAAGGTAGATAGATAGATTGATAAATAGATAGATAGATAGATAGATAGATAGATAGATAGATATATAGATATATATATATATATATATAAAAATGGTGTCGTAAAATTAAAGAAAACATTTTTATATCACATGGTTAAAATGCATTCAGTTCTTCAGGCGATTAAAATGTTACGACGGGGAGTCATGGATTAAAAAGCGAAAAATTAGGGTGAAAATGTCTTGACTTTATTTCCTCATATCATAATACATATCATTCTTCAGCCCGAACGTCATTTTTAAGATTATCAATTATAATTAAGGATTAAAAAACCCCTGGTTTTAAGCTAATTTAGCTAAAAAAATAGAGGAAAAATTATTTTTATTTGAAAAAGACGACGTGTAGTTTTAGAACAGCAAATCTGTTGTCTTAGTTTTTTCATTGCTTAAGATCGTAGGAAACAAAAATATGCAAAAGTGTATTACCATACATTTTTACTAAGTTCATTCAATAGACTGGAAACCTGCTGTCAGTGGCAGCTTTATCAAATATGTATTAGTTCATATGACTGATAGTTTCTTACCTTGATTGCTACTTGATCCGTAAGCCAAAGAATCGTACTAGCCATTAGGCAAATTGTACCAACTTATTTAATAGTTAAGTAAATATTTTCCATTGTAATCGACCTTTTGAATACAGTGTGGCTCGTTCGTTATTCTTTAGTCCAAGTTTTTATGCCCTACCCTCAGCATACCATATACCTTGTAATATTTATGACTAAATTTGAGAAATTTTTAAAAACACTTTATTCTGTGCGCTTTGCATTCTATCCTTTAATGCTAATTAACTTTCAAAGTTGATATTGTAATATTCTAAAATGTGCTCCCAAATAATTCCATCAAAATATTTTTCCTTTTCTTCCCTGTCTTCAAATCACTACCATGAATCTTCGCTAATACGTCAAGTCAGCTGCTAAAGCTCCTTTTCTAACTCGTTGTTATTTGCTTGCATGATGTTAATTGACTGCTGTTTGAACCGAAGGTACGAAATTAAAGTTTATGTGTTCCAATCCGGGGGGAAACATTCCAAAAACAGTATTGAATTCATTAACAAGATCACCAGTAAAAAGAATTAAAGTTTTCTGATTCCATATTTATTGAAATCTCATTTTGAATACATTTGCTTTGAAATAAGTGAAAAGAAATAAAATCTTGTGTTTTCAGGAAGTTTAGGGTCAATATATTTGAACTGTGATCTCATTGTTATTCCTCAAATTATAAATAACTTGTACTCACCAGTTCTTTAGAATAAGGTCAGACAGTAGTTAGCCATTGATTTATTTGTCATTTATATCAAAATATTTCGATAATTGCAATAACACTGCGGCTTGAATAACTGAATAAAATTGTGTTTTGGTGAAAAGAGAATAGATAATTCAATTGAATATTCTTTAGGTTTTAATTGATTTACTATATGCAAGTTGACTATAACGAGATTATAACAAGCCAAATAGCAGAAAATATTCAAATAATCTTTCATGATTAATTATTAGTTGCTATTTAAAATATGAAAGCAAGTGGTTTGTCCTGTTACTAATGTTCAAATGCTGAATTTATAGTATCATTTACACAATCTTTCTGCTCTAGAACCTGTCAGGACCTCAAATATTATATAACATGATGAATTGAGCTATTCAGCACTGTATAGAAAACACAGGAAACAACAAAAATAGTGTATAGAATGGCACTTGCTGAAATTCGTAGCTACATTTAAGGTTGCTCCTCAAAAAGATACAAAGCACCAGTATTAATTAAATTTTGCTTGAAATACTTTTCTGTGATTGAATATGTAGCACTTTATCAGATTTTGTTACCATGACACATTTTCTAACAATGTGGTAACATATTTTGTAACTTACAAAGCAGCTTGTATACTAGCTGTTTTCAAGCTACTTTTATAAATTTTGTTAAACTGCAACTAAAAATGAACACTAAAATAAATGCCAATGTGAGTATGCAAAAATGTAAAAGATTAAATCTAATGAAAAGAGGTAGGAAAGAGTGTAAACTGAAAGATGCTAGGCAAACACAAAAAATGCAAAGTTAGAAATAGAATAAAGTCACAGAATGACAAAAGCTTAAATAAATTAAAAAACTAGGTAAAGCATTTTTTTATGATTAAAAACTATATAAGTCATAAAGACACTAAAAGTATGAAACTGTGAAGGAGATAAAGTAACCAGAAAAAAATGTTAAGCAAAGAAGGAAGAGTAACCTTAGATTTAAAAACATTCAAATTTGAGGAAGGATAAATGTACTCAGAAGCAAAAATGTTCCAAAATCTAGCAACAGGAGGGGAAAAATACTTTTATAAAAAGATTTATTATAACGTGGAGAAACAACTGTATAAGGACATCGGCGTTGAAATAAGAAAACACACACGAGAAGAAGGAAAAACTGTGCGTAACCGAAGGAGGAAGCCTTATTATACTTTTATTACAATATCTATAGTAAAGAATAAGCAAGGGTCACCTTTCGTCAATAACATAACGATTGAAAAGTTCCAGCATCAAATAAAACTATTAAGTTATAAATTTATCTGAACATGATCAAAATCATTTAAATTTAAGTGGAAGCTCCTGTCCAGATGTGACAAGAGGACATTATGCGAAGATAGATGGCAGATTTATAAAGATATAAAATGGTATGAGGCCTATGGTACTCTCTAGCCAAAAAAAAGGTCCAATCATTTTAGAAGAAGACGTACCAATAGGACCAATATGAAAACCTCAGAAAGCTCTAGAGAAAAAGAAAAACAAAGCAGCTTTATTGTTGAGTATTCTTCAAATGCAAAAGCAACCATAAGGGTTAAAATAGGAATGATTCCCCATGAATATTGGAGGAAATTAAGGGGTCAGCTTTAAATTGGATGTCACCAGTTGTTCCTTTCCTGCATTTGAAGAAAAGGGTCTCTCTCTATCTTTTACAGTGGCTTTGATGATACAGAGACCTAAGTGAGCACCTGAGCATCTGAGCACCTGAGCATCGAAAAGGTTTATCAATTGTCCTTGACAAATAATATTCCGTTTATTTCGCCCAAGAAAATTCCAAGAGCAGTTCAATCATAGCATCTAACCAATTTACAATGAATTACTTTGTGGTGTTATTTAAGGATCTTTCTTATAGTTTGAAGACCAATAAATAACGATTAAATTTAATTACCAGGAAATAGATGTCCGTTCTGAAGTGTAGAACTTGTCTGAGCGAGCAAGCATATCAATCTTACTCTCTTTTTAACATCAATTGCTAAGAACTTAAAGTGTNACGATTAAATTTAATTACCAGGAAAAAGATGTCCGTTCTGAAGTGTAGAACTTGTCTGAGCGAGCAAGCATATCAATCTTACTCTCTTTTTAACATCAATTGCTAAGAACTTAAAGTGTACCAACCCACTTACCTTAAATGGGTAAATAATTTGGGTTTTTAATGATCTGAAAATACTTGATGATGGGCTCAGGTTTCTTTAATAAAAATCGCAGTGAAATACCAACTTTTTGTATTAAGCATCATTATCATGCAGAAGAAAGTTGAGGGATTTTTCTGCATTCATTGGATGGCAATTGATAATTACCAGACAGTATACTTAAATTGCAGGCAACAGAAGAGATTTTGTCAATTTTATGTTCACCCAATACGTTACTGAGAAACTGTTATCAGTCAGGTGCCTTTGTCAATTTACTTGGGTCCATTTCTTTCAATTGCAAAATAGAAGCATGACATAACTACAAGGTATGAATAGTAACCCAAGTACAACGGTAATAAAATAATCAATATTCTTTATAATGAAAGAAAAATATGTGTAATATAAGTTCAAAAATAATTTCTGTTAATACTTGTTTAACTGTGACAGTATTATACGCCCATGGTAACAGACCGAAAGGGAAATCTAGCTCTCAGATTTTGGCGAATTTTAACGTTCGAAGGCAATATAACTGACAGGTATAAGAAATTGTTATCCGTAACTAAATACAATTACAAAACATTAACTAACTATCTACAGTGATTGGAACTGGCCAGTATACTACGTATCAAATTGATTACCAGCAACTTGATCAGTAAAAAAATTTAAAGTATAAATACAGATTTTGTAGATTTTTGTATTTATTAGGGGATCAACAAAATTTTTGTTTCAAATGCCCCCGTTTAGAAAATTTACACTTCAGATTTTCCAGTTAAGATAATTTGAGTATATTCGATTTAGCCCTATGTACTTGTTTGGTTGTGTTTAGAGAGAAAAATAGCTAACTACTGAATATTTCAGAATACTGTTATAAGTACAGCATCCATTAAAAATTGATTGTGAGCATTATTTTTAGTAAAATCCTGGTGCTTTTACTTTTTCAAGTAGATTTTCAAGCAGTAGATTGTCAAGCAGATATTTACCAGTTTTTATCACTATTGATCGGTTTTCATTTTTTAGTGATGTTCTTAATTATTTTATTATTCTAATTAGTTATAGAGGAATTTTTCTTTTAACTGGTTTTGATCTATTTTCATGGAGATCAAACACCAACTGTAATCCCTTTCTGTCCCCCAAAAATCTAATGAAAGAATAATCATTTGGCAGGTTTAGAGAATATGAGTATATGTACATGTTTCACAAATATGGATGCAATCTGCACACCACGCAGGGAAATCAGAATCAAAATTTGTTTTACTATGGCAGGACCTTGATAGGTAACGTTAACTGTGACAACTTAAAATCAGGTAAAATTGTGATTGCCATAGATATAGGAGGTTTATCGTGTCATGAGGCATGAGAATTTACTTTGCTACGTTTTAAGAGATACTTCTCCCATCGTCAGGACCTAATGATGGGAAAAGTATCCCTCGAAGCGTTGCTAAGAAAAAGCATACGACTCATGAAATAATATATACCTATAAATATTAGTTAGCTTTCTTTTGACTTTTATGGAATACTTATATATAACTTTTATATATAACTTTTATGGAATACTTATATACAAAATATATTTACAAAACAGTTAAGACATACATTCGCTAGAAGGACATTATCATATATACAATTAATAGTACACTATAATGCATACATTTTAGGCCGCTACAAAATTCTAATAAACTAGCATATTGTAAATTCAGGTGAAATCTGTTAAAATGTACAAAATGAAATATAAAGTATAATAAGATTTGGTCCAGTGAAGAGAGGTTGATGCTGGAAAAGTACCACATAGGAAAATTTTTTTCTTTATGCACATCTCGTAAACCTGATTAAGACGTGTTATGTTTTTGTTTGTATGTCTTTAACATTGAGTCTGCTCCTTTTCTTCTAAGCATTTATCTTCCTGACCTATTAACAACTAGCTACATTCTCTTAACCTTTTGAATCAATCATTGAGGCTGTAAAATCTCTAATCTATCTAATTTCCTTTTTTTACTAAATTGTAAAATTTGCTAAAATCTTTTCCAAGTAAAGCAATAACAAAAGGGGGATATTGAATTTTCACCTCCTTCAGATAAATTCTAACAGGAAAAATAAAAACTAGACCTATCTGTTGTTTTCATTTTTGACATAATTAATAAAATACATGCTAAACTTCTGAAATGTGATTAATTGAAAAAAGTGGCATTGATCAACTTTAATGGAACTTGTGCAGAGAAGGTAAATTCTTGATATCCACTGCAAAATTAAAATACAACTAAATAAATTATGGACACTCAAATACGGATATCATCATTTGAATAGCTAAATCCCTCTTTAACTTCTAACGTGACTGACTCATATATAAATTTTACATTTCAAGATCATTTTTAAAAAAAGGAGATAA
The DNA here is from genome assembly GCA_003991215.1 of Morbakka virulenta. NCBI lineage: Eukaryota > Metazoa > Cnidaria > Cubozoa > Carybdeida > Carukiidae > Morbakka > Morbakka virulenta. The sequence goes on along the minus strand of RDPX01000133.1, from coordinate 1,628,983 downwards.
ATCTGAAATCAAAATGGAGTAAAAAATTATTTTTTACCTGATTTTTTGAAACATTTTGAAATATTACAAAATTTATCTAAAATTAATGTGGCATATATTTCAACATGCAAAAAGTCATCAAAAAGGAATAAAAATCAACTTTGTCTAATAACACCAATAAACAGTAAATTGATTGTCTCGATGGTAAATCTCCACAGTCACTATATCATACTTTTGAATGAAATTAACAGAAAAAGTATTCTTTTTCGATGGTGAGGAAACGAAGGCCACTGGAGCTAAATGATAGAAGGAATGCCAGGAAGAAAACTCAAACATAATTACAATAAGAACAATTATCAATAAAGTTATTGTGATATGAAAAGATCGGTGGCTGATTATAATAACATTTACTCAGATTGACTCTGCTACTGGAGAGCTTAACTAAATACTTTTTCTCGTTGCGCATCAGAGCTATATGATTTTTGTAAGGTATAAAATAACTGAATCAGAAAACTAAGTTAATGAAATATTCTTGGAGCTTGGTTACAATTTCAGAATAATACTCAACCTGCTAGGCTTTAGCGATAACAGTATTTATGCACTGTAAAGTTAATATGGTCATATTTTGAGGTTTACCAGTTCCGCACTTTACCCAAGGAAAATTAATTAATTGTGTTGAATGCTACGAGTTTTTTTTTCTTGGGGTGGTAGTGGGTATCGTGACCTTAAGCATACGATGGAATCACTTGTGCAAGTCAGTTTTAATTTGTTTAATAACGTTTAGGCAGTATATTCTACGCTATGGATGACACTTTTAGGTTCCAAACAGACCAACTCCCACAGCTACCCAACTGGAAAATAAGGGTTATATAGGAACTATGACCAAATATACTCATCATTGTTTTCGTACTATGTTAAGGAAAAGTATAAATAACTTATTTAAGATAATTTCGTTTTGAGTATTAGGTTTTAAAGCCAGTTATATCCTATGATTGTAAGAAAATACTCTCAATGGCAAAAACTCATGTCTCTAAAGGTCCAAATTACTTGCGAAGCAGCTTTCACAGTTTTATATCATGAGTAGAATACAGAGTGAATTTTTTTAATTTTAACCTTGTATCCAGTAGGAGTGTAGTTTCCTTAACTCTAAAAGGCTCGAGAAGGATTAAAACTAGCTTTTGCCGTTACTGCAACCTAATTAGATGTGAGTACGACTGCCAAGCAAAACATTTATGGTATTGGTTATTTCCTTTTATCCGTCCTTCTTTCATCAGATTGTTCCTGTCAATTCAACAGTTTTTGACTTGTTAATGATTTATTATTTCAAGAAATATAATACATCATAGCTTTCCTCCTCTACTGGCCAACTAGCATTGTTCCAAAGCTTTGATAAGGTACCAGTTGAAGAGAACAGGTAAGAACTGTGTTTTCCTTTTAGGAACTTGATTAAAGTTAGACCCTTTGGATAGCATACAAGCTAACCTCAGTTCCCTTTTAGTCCAGTCATTTGGTAGCTGGTATAATGCATCTTGTTGTATTTGTCTCAAAAACTAGCTTTTGAGAAGGTAATTTTAAGTATACCGCTGATTTCGTCATCTCTAATGAGGAAAATAAAAACTCTGTTTTCTGACTGTCTACATAACATTGAGCCCCTTTCTCAAGACCATACGAAGCTGTCAATTTTATTTCTGGTGCGGACTAAGATGTTCAAAAGCAATGCTGTAACTGAATTATACTTTTACTGGACCTAGCTGATGTTTTCATTTCCAAGAGCCTAACTGGAGTTGTGTGGCAAGTTAAATTGGTAAACGTTAGCCCAGAAGCTAGTCAAATTTCAGATGAATTTGACCATCAGGACTGTAATAGTGCAATTAGGAAAAACGTACCTATAGTAAAAGGATACGTTTGATATTAGGAAGCTAACTTTCAGTAGAACTTTGGTTGATTTTCTGGTTAATAATAGATGAATTAATGTATCCCTGTCTGTGTATGTTAACAAGTTTCTGTCTAATTATTTTACTTATCCTATCAAAACAAATTGTTGTATTTTTAACGATTTTCTTCGCTTTATCATCAATAAAAAGAAAACAGTTAGACCCTTAGTGTTATTCTTTTTTTAGTATTATTGATAAATCAACCGGATCTTCTCCATAATGATAATGAAGCTCCATAAGAACAGAAATCAGTAATGGGGCTATTCATTATGAAGAATTATTTTTGTACTATTTAACAAAAAGCAAGGAAAGTATTCTAGTTTTATTTTACAAAAAAAACTTGTTTTAAAAGCCGATTGGCTTGCCAGTTGTAAACAGAATCTGAGAGAACCTCTTTATTTACTTTGCAAACATACCTTAATTACACTATTAAACGAACAAATAAAAGCATATTACATAAGCTCAACATAAGTATTTTATTTATCAGTCGTAAGACTAAAACATAACGAAAAGTAAATTATGGCACTACTTAATAATTTTAAATATTTTGTGGTAGGGATGGATAAGCATTTAACTTGCAATCAAGTTTTGATTTTATTCCACTTTCAGTAGGAGCAAGTATATTATGGTCGCTAACTTGCATAGTTGCTGTCTATTAAAAAAATTGATACCCACTTCATTAAGATATTGATTTTAATTTTTAATATAATTCAAATTCTTATAATGGTCAAAGTTTGTTGATTGTATTTTATTACTAGCCATGTAACATTAATCTAAATATTAAATAAAATTAAGCTCTGGAATACTTTTGATATTGCAACTTATTTCTTGCTAATTATCACGACAATTAAGACACAAAATGTTAATATAGTTTGATTTTTTTACCTAGTGGGGTTTTTACACTACAACTAGCACAAGGCCTAGTTCAATAGCCCTTTTGGATGGATTCTATATGCAGTATCTCTTTGTTTCTTCACTGCTCAAAGCCTATTAATATCATTACTTCAGTGTCACATTACTTTCTCTATTAGGGTGACAATGAATGAAGGCTCAATATGAGGTTTATCTTAACAAAAGGAATAAACTGGAACCTAAGAAACGTTAATGCTAAATTGGCATAATTGGTGATGAAATATGAAAAAAATAAAACCACAAGTAAATCCATTATATTGTAATGTGATAAAATATAGTTTAGATAAAACATGGTAATTTATAGGCTGCTGGATACTGAGTTCGTATTTTAAGTGAAAAATTGTTATTTGCTGTGATTTTGTCAGACCAAGTTTGACCTGTAGCTTGATGAGGAAGCAGAAAAAAAACATTAAGCAGTTTTGGTGATAGATAGTCACTGTTTGGTTGAAAAAACTTCAGGGTTTGCCTTGTTTTAAAGCATGTTGTCAGCTGGAAAATATTTTATAAAGCGGGCACCTGCATTGTTAACAGTAATGAGACATTACTGAGACGGAATAAAAACTGCAATGGTTTTTCTTTTAGTGTGGTTTCCTAAAAACCTCTGGCACCTGTTTCAATGGTTCAGAAATGGCAGGTGACAGATTAGACCAGCAGTTAATCAATAAGAGAGGGTTTTATAAAATAACGCAAAAAAAAAAGACGGGGGTATTTCCTTGACCAATAATTATTATGACATTTTTCCATGTAGCTATTAGTATATTCTTGAACTAATTGCTCTTGTGCTTAATCTATTTACAGACTTCAAAAGATTGTAAAATTCTCAGGATTCTTAACTGTAGTCTATTTGTGATTTACTTGATTAAAATTCTTCTCATAGTAAAACTGACATAAAGAATAGAAATGTCGCTGTAGATATCCACCACACTAAAATAGGTTTCATTTATAAAACGCTAAGAATAAATAAAACGTTTTCAGAAGGATTAGTTTATTCTTATTTCTGTTGGAAGAGTAAGAGCCTGATCAAATTTGTTATGCAGACAAGAGATACACGTTGAAGGTACACTTCAACAAACTATAACTTCGAACGTTTAGTTTCGGTGCTGGTTAGTTAAAAGTCAAAAACGTTAGCTACTCTCCAGCAATCTGCTATTGAAATGGAAAAATATTTCAGTTATCTTGAAATAGTCAAAATCTACTGTAGATGTAATTTTATCACCAGAATCAAGCTCCTGAGCGAATTAAGAAGCTACCGGTTCTTAACAATTGACCTTCATTTAAGGATGAAAGAAAAAAAATCGATAAAATTCCTATCAATGGCCAAATAATTAAACTAAAAGTAGCACTACTTGGTTTCTTAAGAGAAGCGGGGTAGAACTTAAGTAATGAACAAAAAATCAAGTTCAACTTGGGCAAACGTCTTTCATTATTATCGATGCAGCGTAGAGAGAACAATACCTTTTTGTGAGGTGGTAGAAAAGTTAATCGGAATGTTGGTCTCAAATTTAAGTAGATCCCAGTTTAAGCATCAATAGTTTCATTCTGACAACAGTAATAGGACTTTTAAGTCGTCTTGCCAAAGACTGTTTAGAATTCGCTTTCAGCTGTATCGTTTTTATTTGTATAAATAATATTCCCTGACGCAATACTTAATATTTTAATTCCTAAACCTGATAGATATAGTATAGTTATTTGGAATTTTTAATGTATGTATGATATTTGAATAATTTAAAAGTTTTAAAAATTTCAGTTTTAAAAACATCAGATTCGAATTCACTGTGTTAGATTTCGTTAGAACTGTGTATGGATGAATTTCTGTGCGACGTCACACAAATTTGTAAACAACATGCGCGCGCATAATGGTTGGCAAAAGAAATAAAAACGCATGAACGACTCAATGAAAAAACCTCAGCAGAATAAAAATCAACTCTTTGTTTTTGAAATATTCTTTAATAATGGCTACAAACAACGTTAGTGAGTATTTTTTCTAAGTTAAATGAAGAAGATAAAAGACATTACTTGCAAAAACTCACTTTACAGTCAGGAGAAAAACTTCCTGATCCCTTTGTCATTGCAAAGAACGAGT